>CANSZD010002585.1:0-106161 GCA_947648045.1 Beta corolliflora | reverse complement strand
CTTAGCTTTCAGGTATTCAGAAATGGGAAATCAGATTACAGATTTCAGATTTCAGATATCAGAAATCAGAAAAGGTGTGTTTGTAAGGATGGTTGGATAAGAGTAGGTGGTGAACTATAAATAGCGAACGATTTTTTGGTGACGGACGCACAACCGTCATTGATTTTTTGTTTTGATGAAAATGATACACGTTGTTCGTAGGGCATGCTCCGCGCAAATATTTGAAGTAATTTTTACTGTTTAACGATCAAGATGAAGAGAGATAGAGGGTGCGTTCTCTTCACCTTAAAAAATTAAGTTTTATGTCCAATAAGTTCAGTTCAGTTCAGTTCAGATAAGTTCAGTTTAGTTCAGTTTAGATAAGTTCAGTTCAGTTCAGTTCAGTTCAGTTTCAATCGGTGTTCAATCGTGGCAATAAGTTCCAATCGTCGCTATTAAGGCCCAATAAGCTCCAATCGGGTGCAATAAGTTTGTCCCGGGTTTAATAAGGTCCAATAAGTTCTAATCAGGTGCAATAAGTTTCAATCAGGTCTAATCAGGTCCAATAAGTTCCAATAAGATCCAAATAGTCAATGATCGATAAATATTTGTATTATTGTCCATTATTTTATTATTCATATCACTATTAGCTGATTATGTTATTATTAGAATTTTAATTAAAGTACCACAATGATTATATCGTATTATACTTGTATTATTGTCTATTATTTTATTATTCATATTACTATTAGCTGATTATATTATTATTAAAAAATATTACGTATAATCATGGTTAAATAAGGTTAACAATAATAATATCATAATTACAATATTTTGCAATTCGTCTTTAAATAACTAGAGATAACATATTTTCATTACTAATAACAATGAGTTCTACTACTTTAGTCATAAAACTAAGTGGAGTGTGAGATAAATTTTTCCATATGTGGCAATTTCTCACTTGTTAGCAATAAATGTTAATCAACTTTTGGTTTTCTACTAGTGCTTTATGAAATCAAAACAAGACTATTAAATATATTAGTGGTGAAAGTTATGTATAGGCAAGTATATAAATAGTATATTTTTTTTGTTAAATTGTTTATCATAAGAGATAATTAATAATAATTATTTTTTTAAAGGGCGAATTTTAATAATTATTACTTCATAATAAATTTTGAGGGGTAGTATTTACGTTAGGGGTAATATTTATGTTATTACTCATTAATTTTTTTGTCTAATAAGGTCAAATAAGTTTCAATTAGGTCCAATAAGGTCTAATAAGGTCTAATAAGTTTCAATCAGGGCCAATAAAGTCTAATAAATTCTAATCAGGTCAATAAGTTTCAATCAGGTCCAATAAGTTCCAATCAGGTTCAATCAGGTCCAATAAGTTGAATCAGGTCCAATCAGGTTTAATAAGTTCCAATCAGTTCAGTTCAGGTCCATTAAGTTCAGCTCAGATAAGTTCAGTTCAGTTCAGTTCAGGCCCAATAAGTTCAATAAGTTGAAGAGAACGCACCCAGAGAGCGATAAAAAAGGAATCCTATAAAGAGAGAATATGTTGCCAAAAATAAATACGATGCAAGTAATAGAGAATGGCCAAAATGGAAAACGATGCAAGTAATAAAAAACGGAGAAAGTATTAAAAAAAGCAATCCGTCTTGCGTGGACCCGGTTCACATTAAGGGTGCGTTCTCTTCACCTTAAAAAATTAAGTTTCAGGTCCAATAAGTTCAGTTCAGTTCAGATAAGTTCAGTTCAGTTCAGATAAGTTTCAATCAGGTCCAATCAGGGCAATAAGTTCCAATCAGGTCTAATAAGGTCCAATAAGTTACAAGCAGGTGCAATAAGTTCCAATCAGGTCTAATAAGGTCCAATAAGTTCTAATCAGGTGCAATAAGTTTCAATCAGGTCCAATTAGGTCCAATTAGGTCCAATAAGTTCCAATAAGGTCCAAATAGTCAATGATCAATAAATATTTGTATTATTGTCAATTATTTTATTATTCATATCACTATTAGCTGATTATGTTATTATTAGAATTTTAATTAAAGTACCACAATGATTATATCGTATTATACATACTTGTATTATTGTCTATTATTTTATTATTCATATTACTATTAGCTGATTATATTATTATTAAAAAATATTATAATCATGGTTAAATAAGGTTAACAATAATAATATCATAATTACAATATTTTGCAATTCGTCTTTAAATAACTAGAGATAACATGTTTTCGTTACTAATAACAATGAGTTCTACTACTTTAGTCATAATCTAAGTGGAGTGAGAGATAAATTTTTCCATATGTGGCAATTTCTCACTTGTTAGCAATAAATGTTAATCAACTTTTGGTTTTCTACTAGTGCTTTATGAAATCAAAACAAGACTATTAGATATATTAGTGGTGAAAGTTATGTATAGGCAAGTATATAAATAGTATTTTTTTTTTGTTAAATTGTTTATCATAAGAGATAATTAATAATAATTATTTTTTTAAAGGGTGAATTTTAATAATTATTACTTCATAATAAATTTTGAGGGGTAGTATTTACGTTAGGGGTAATATTTATGTTATTACTCATTAATTTTTTTGTCTAATAAGGTCAAATAAGTTCCAATTAGGTCCAATAAGGTCTAATAAGTTTCAATCAGGTCTAATAAGGTCTAATAAGTTTCAATCAGGGCCAATAAAGTCTAATAAGTTCCAATCAGGTCAATAAGTTTCAATCAGGTCCAATAAGTTCCAATCAGGTTCAATCAGGTCCAATAAGTTGAATCAGGTCCAATCAGGTTTAGTAAGTTCCAATCAGTTCAGTTCAGGTCCAATAAGTTCAGTTCAGATAAGTTCAGTTCAGTTCAGGTCCAATAAGTTGAAGAGAACGCACCCTAAAAATACTATGGATCAGGCCCAGGCACGTGACCTGCTACAAAATAGTCACTTCCACTTTCCAAAATCCGCGATTTTCTCCCTCTTCAATATTTTCAAAAACCAAAGATTCTCTCGCTCTAAAATTTCTGCAAATTATTCTCTCTTCATTCAAATTATTTCTCAATTTCATACAAAACCTAAATTTACGCACATCTCATTCATACTCAAATTATTGTTCTTATTTGATTCAATAATTGTAACACTGTATTGATTCGAAATTGATTCTTCAACAATTTCCTGTTCAATTGAACAACTACGAGAAATTCATGGAAAATTCGGATTTAATTGAGCAAATAGATCTCAATCTGAGTATTGTAGCATGTACTACCTCCGGTTCCGAAAGATCTTCCCTATTTGACATTTTTCACTATTCACAAGTTTCACTGTGACTGTTGTTTATGGAGTATACGTAAGAAAAAATATAGTCATGGGGGATCTTGTTAGATTCATCTCAATATGTATTTTATTAATATCCACTTTTTATAATTTTTTCAAATACACAATTAAAGATATTAGTGTCTAAAGTTTTGCATTGGCATGCGTGAAAAGTAAAAGAGGGAAGATCTTTAGGAACCGGAGGGAGTAATATAGACGACCTAAATCGAAACATTCAAGCACTCGACGACGAACGACATCACAATTCAATCCAAAATGAGCATCAAGATCCAATCGTAATAGATCTCAATAATACATCAAGTTGAAGGTAACAGCATCGAAGTCAATAATTTCATTCGTTTGATTAAGCAAAGCACTAACACTATAATTTACTGTAGAAAATGTGGAGTTGTTTCATGATGAGCTCGAAAATCAAGTTGACGAGCAATATGCTATAGTATCAACTGGTGAATCTAATTCAGCTGTCATTCTAGGTAAGTTTAATATAACACACTATCATTCATATATATAAACTACATCATACACTATATCATACAAAGATACATTATATCATACAGAAACACACTATAGCATATATAGAAAATATTACGTACCAAACCGCACATATATATTCATACATACACTATATCACACATACATAAACTATATCATAAATAGATATACTATCACATACACTATCATAAATAAATACACTATATCATAAATAGATACACTATATCAGATAGAGACACACTATAGCATATATAGAAAATATTACGTACCAAACCGCACATACATATACATACATACACTATATCACACATACATAAACTATATCATAAATAGATACACTATCACATACACTATCATAAATAAATACACTATATCAGAAATAGATACACTATATCAGATAGAGACACACTATATCAGATAGAGACACACTATAGCATGTATAGAAAATGTTACGTACGAAAACGCATTACACATACATATACCATATCACACATAAATACACTATATCATAAATTGATACACTATATCCCACAGAAATACACTATATAATATAAAAAATATTGCGTACACTATGGAACACAAAAGGACTATAGTTCACAAATACACTATCACACACGCATACACTATATCATAAATAGATACACTATATCAGACAGAAACACACTATATGATATATAGAAAATATTACGTACGAAAACGCATTAGAGTACACAAATACAAATACTATATCACACATAAACATACTTTATTATAAATAGATATACTATTATAAAAGTGACAAAAATATCTTAATCTTTTATAACAGGTTCAACTGAACAATCATTGAATAAAGATGAAATTGGAGGAGTTTTACTTGGACAAGTAAGAGCAACTTTGGATGATATACATGAGCTATATTGTCAGCATGCTGCAATAGTAGGGTTCAACGTTAGAAAATCCACAAATAGAAAAAAAGAAGGGACATCAGTGGTCCATCAAAAGTACTATGTCTGCTCTGCTCAAGGGAAAAGGAATACCAAAATCAGAGAAAAACAGGGAGAGAATAATACAGTTCTAATGATACAAGAAAGCAATTCAAAGAAGCAGAGGACAAGATGAGTTATGATCACAAGAATTGGATGTCCTGCTCTAATTAGAGCAAGGATGAACCCTGAAGGTTACTATGAGATTGTGCATTATGTTATAAAACACAATCACCCACTTACAAGAGAACCACTAAATTACCTTCATAGATCTGAGCGTCAAATGAGTGATCCAAAGCAAGAAACCATACAAGCTATGCAAGAGTGTGGACTGAGACCAATAGATTCATTCAGATACATGAGTACAGAAGCAGGTGGTGAAGATGTATTGGGGCATTCCATGAAGGACCACTTCAACTGCTGCTATAGACTCAAAATAAAACCAATTGAGGGAAAGAATTCACAAAATGTTGTTGATAACTTTTATGAGCAGATGCAAACAGATAGTAACTTCTTCTTTAGAGTAAGATTGAATGATGAAGGAAAGGTTTGCTGCTTGTTTTGGACTGCACATGATAAGGAGGTATGTAATTAAGTTGTGCAATTTTAGTTTATAGAGTACAACAAACAATAATACACTATATCATCTAAAAATACACTATATCACAGAGAAATATACTATATGATAAAATACACTGTATGAACTGTTTTTAACACTTGCAACACAATAACATAAAGAAATACACTATATAATATATAAACACACTATATCACATAGAAATATACTATATGATAAATACACTATGTTTTTTAACACTTGCAACACAATAACATAAAGAAATACACTATATGATATATAAACACACTATATCACATAGAAATCCACTATATGTTTGTCTAATTTTATATATACACTAGCACAGAAATACACTATATCATAAATAAAGCCACTATATGATATATGAGCACACTATATCACATAGAAATCCACTATATGTTTGTTTAATACAATAACTACACTAGCACACAGAAATACACTATATCATAAAGAAAGCCACTATATGATCTATAAACACATTATAGAACATTGTAACCCACTATATTTGTCTAAATACTAACACAAACTTTCATGCCATAAGATACTACAACCTCATATTAAAGAGCCACAGAATAGAATCAGCTAGAGCAGTGATAGAGGAAAGTTTCACAAAAATAAATTCAAAAGTTGAAGAAGTAATAAAGATTGAAGAAGCAAAAGCAGCAGCGAGAAAAAGCTAAAGCTCATGAGAAAGCATTACAAGAAGCAACTGCAAAGATTACAAGCTAATGAAAGTCAAGAAAAGAATGCACAAGAATCAAGCACCAAGACCAACAATTTTGGTTCCGGATAAGAGCAAGAACAAAAGAAAAATACAACAAGCGAATAAAAAGACACTATGATTCATACAAGAAGGCATCAAAAAAAGGGAAAAAGAGACACAAGGAGTTTGGAAGCATAACTCCAAAAGAACATATGTTCTAAAATTCTTTACCAAAAGAACTATGCAATGTTTTTAATGATTTGAGTTTGAAATAAGACTTGTACACTCTATGCAAATATAGTGCACTATATGGTTATGAAGTACATTTGTTTTTAAAGGATATGGTTATGAAGTACATTATATAAACAAATTCTTATGAAAAACTGTTGGTATGAACAATTTTCTAATCAACTATATCAAACAATCATACACTATATCGTCTGAAAAGATACTATATCACAGACAAATATACTATATGATATGAAAAACACTTGCAACACTTAACACAAAGAAACATTGTTTGTAAACCTATTATATTAACAAAAACCTACTATCAATCCAAACATACTATTAGATTAGTAACATTGTTTGTAAAATCAATCAACACAACATAATAACATAAAGCAACATTGTTTGTAAACCTATTATATCAACACAAACGTACTATCAAACCAAACCTCACTACTACAAAATAGGGCTATAGCAACGGCCTAAATGTGTTGGGAAAGTTCTATTAAATGTTGCCATAGACCTATAGCAGCAGTTTATATGGCGTTGTCAATAGGTGGCGCTGCTATAACTCTATGGCAACAGTTATGATGCCTTATGCAACAACTTTATAAAACCGCTGTCATAGTTATCATTAGCAACGCTTTTCTTAGGCAACAATTTTTAACTTTTGCCAACAATTTTATTATAAAAAGGCGATAATTTTTAAATTTTAGTAACAATTATTTAGGATTTCAAGCAACATTTTTACTGTTTAGGCTAACACTTTTATTATTTATAGCAACACTATCAACAGTCTATGACAACTTTTGTTGCTCTAATATTGCCACAGTTTTCTAGTCTATGCCAACAGTTCTTGATACAGCTACTGCGACACTTTAATGTGAGCTTATAGCAACAGTTTCATACGTGTTTATTTAATAGCTCACTAAATTGAAAATACTATACCAAAATATCCAACAACTACAAAAAGAAAACATTTATTTCAAATTAAGTTTTACTTAATATTAAAACAAAATATCCATAACAATCATTTTAATAACAAAAACCATTGTTATAATATAAATACATCAATGACTAATGAATCTCCAAAAAGAACTAATAGTTCAAGCAATCTAGAATCTATCTAGTATTTAATTTATTTGTCCAAAATCTGTCCAAAAGAACTTCAATCTATGCCCTTCTTGCCATTCTTTTGTCTACCAATCTCCCTCTCTCATCCAGTAAACAGAAAAATAATAGTCAATATAATAGGAAAATTAATGCATGTAATTAAAATGAAGTAATATGATAAATAGAAAAACAACAAGTGAAAACCACACAGCAGAGCTACACAAGAAGAACACACCAGCAATGAAGAACATACCAGCAACTAGAAGCCACCCTTGCGGACACAGAACAACTACTAGCAGATCAGAAAATGCTAACTGAAAACAAAGCAACTACAGACAACTCAAGCACAATCCACAAATAAGATATGCCTAATTGTGGACTTATTGCCTAATTATATCAAAACTAAGAATAACAACAACTACATTAATATACATTTAACTTAATAAAGTATTGATATTACAAATCAAGAATTCCACAAGAAAAAAGAAGCAAAAAAAACCTTCTTTAGAGATTAATATGAAGAACTGCTGTCCGCTGGATTGTTGCGGCCGCCTATCTCTATCTTTATCTTTCTTCAACGTCTCCTTGGAAAACCATGTTTCCACCCACACTGCAACTAAAAATAGTGAGGATTTACAATGTTAGTATAGCAAGATAATAGGTCATATATTAACTTCTAACAACATTAGAATGCATCAGCACATTACCACGCTTCCCATGGAGGGGTAACCAAATATAGAAGGCAAATAGCGATAGTAAGTTAGGGAAATTAACACATCTAATAAATCAAAGAAATTCACATTGTTCAATTTGTAAAATAGGTAAATAAGAGAAAACATATAACTAATGTTCCTCCATTTGCACATTTATTTCAACACATCTATAGTTTCTCATACTTACTATTTTCCTCATGAATTTCACAATCTCAAACAAACATTAAATCTAACGATGTCAAGGAAATAAATTCACACATGGAGGAGTTAACATACAGGTTATGATGGACCCATTAGCTTCTTTAGTGCATGTTGGTGTAGGAGACATCCAATTATTGCCTTAGAGGACTCAAAAAGTTCCTTTAAGGGACCAAGATCATCATAGTAAGGTGTAAGAATGGATCTCTATTCTCTAGTAATTGGAGTGCAATTAAGTGAAAAAATGCAGAACATGAGTAGTAAAACTGAGAAAATTGTTATTTGAACAAAAAATAAACTTCTGAATCATGATTATCAACAAACAAATGCACAAAAAGATACTTAAGTTGGTTAAATAATCAACCGAAACTCTCAAACCAATAAATAGAAAAAATATATGCTTTTAAAAATTAAACCTCTTCATGTTACAAACAATCTCATCAGCTTCCCAAGTATTTTGAATCATACGAGGAATCGCCCTCGCCGGAAGCTACAACACAAAAGAAGGAAAAACCTCAGCCCCTCTATCGAATTCAAAACCCAATTAAACGGCTCAGACGAAGAATAAGAAACTTCGAAAAGATGAACAATTGGTGACTGAATAGTTAAGTAATCTACAATTCTTTAGTAAAATAGGCTTTTGCTATTGTAAAATGCTTTAGTAAGAGATACTACTTGCAACTTATAAAGTCATTTGCTTCTAAACCCACTACACTAATAAAACAAAAATACCCACAAACTATTGATTAGGCTTTATCGTCCTCAAAGTAAGAGTAAACACATCTAACATACCAATACATGAACTAACTTAGCTAACTTAATATTATTCAACAAATATGAATCAAATTAGTTCTCTAACAAATCTTACATCATAACTACTTTGAATAGATGAGTAAAATACACACCCACATACTAATTCTTTCACAACTAGCTAAGTAATGTCAAATTTCTCCAAGCTAAAATTCCTTTCTTCTAGAAAACCAAACTGCAACATCAAACCAAAATTCAGATTATATGTTAAACTAAAATCAACTCATCACACAATCATTCCATAACTAACTCTCACAAACTAATTCAATCAACTGAGATATGTATCAAGTAGTGAGTTTTATATAAAATCTAAAAGGAACAATAAGGTTTCACGAAACAAACTCATAATTCAATCACCAATCATAATTCTTTATGCAACTTACACAGAAATCAAGACTGAATTATTGGAAAATTACCAGACATCCATATCCACATAATACTGAATTTGAGTTCCTCAAATTAGCAAAACAAGATAAAGAGGACTTGCGTTTGTACCTCATAGAACAAAGGGGAGAAGATGAAGCGGCGCACAACCATCAACACCACCACTGGAAAACTGCAGCAGGTCGAGCACAAGTGCACAACAACGGCAACAACCTGCAAGAACACCCGGCACCAACGGCGGTTGGCGGCAAAGAAGCGACTGACCGTAGCAAGAGAGGAGGAGAGAGAATAACCCGAGCAGGGGGAAGGAACAGCGCCACCAGCGCACAACAACATAGCAACAAGGAACGAAGAGAAAGGGAGAGAAGAGAGAACATCGCACAAGAAAAAAAACACCAACGAGATCGGGAAACGCCGGCTAGACGACATCGAGGTGAGAGAGAGAGAGAGAGACGAATGGGTTTCACGGGGAGGAGAGAGAGAGAGGGTCTTCGCCTTTGGGGTTCTGGGGTTTGGGTGAGAGAGGGTGGGTTCTGGGGTTTGGATCTTCAATCTAACCCATAAAGGAGGAGTTGGGGTTGAGATTTCCAAATATCTTTTTTTTAAAGCATAAATACTACTCATCTTAATTTTTGGTAAATAAACTCAAAACATAATTAATCATAAAATCATAAATAATTACAAACATAACACTTTACATTTCATGACTACATTTAAAACAAAATCAAACATCGGATTACTAAATATAACTCATTAAAATTAATATAAAAACTCAAATAAAATAAGAATATTAAATACATAATTAAGTCAATAATTATAATTAGCATTAAATAAACTCTTTTAATTTCAAGGTTGTTATAGAAAGATCAAATACAACGACGAGGAGGGTAAAAGAGAACCAAAAAGCAGAGGCAGGAAGAAAGTGTCTCAAAGGGTTTTGGGTGAACAAAATCGTGAAAAAAGTGGGGAGGGAAAACAAAACAAGCGCTCTATTGAAATTTTTTAATAAACCTATTTTTAATATTTTTTTTAACTTGTTTAAGATGATTGACAAAAAAACTGTTGCAATATCTCATTAAAATATTAAAAAACTAAAAAGTGTTGCAATAAAATAGTCATAATATATAACTGTTGCAATAGGTTTTCTATAGCAATGTTTTTTCAAAGTCAAAGTCCACTCAGATTAATAATTATTTAACTGTTGCAATAGCTATGATATAGCAACGTCAGTAAAACTGTTGCATAAAAGAGCGTTGCTATAGCCCTATTTTGTAGTAGGGCCTACTGTTAGATAAGTAAAATTGTTTGTAAAATCAATCAAGTACATCATATAGTTCTACTTTGCAAATTTGATGGTTAACTTCTTCTTCCCTGTCTTCTTCTTCCCACCTCCAACTTCTTTCTGCTTTTCTTTTTGCTGTTTTTCTTACTGTTCTTTGTGCTGTTTTTCTTGCTGAATTTTCTTTCTCAACTCCTCTTCAATCCTCTTACTCTCTTCGGCATCCTTCCTTTTATTTTCTTCAGTAAAAGCAACAGCCTCTGATCTTTTTGATCTGAATGATATCACCTTATCCACAAGCACACTTCTATTCTTATTCAGATCAGATAAAATCATGCAACCACACAAGGAGACTTTTGTTGCTTTCCTAACCCTCTCCTGAAAATAAATTAAATCAGTAAGAAACTATTAAAAAAAATTAAATACATAATGAGTTATAAATAATTATATTAAACTTACATCATTCAGATATGGGCATTCAAACACTTCTGAGCCTTCAAAAAGTAGCATATGGACAAGTATATACATACCACAGTCCAAATCATATGCATCTTTTTTCCAGCTTCCTTTCACTTCAGTCATTGCCCATAAACCCATATCATCACCTTGAGATTGTGGGATTTTATAATATTGGAAAAGACTTGAAACTCCATCAGCAATGATTGAACTGAGAGTTTCTATCATTTTCTTATATTCCTCATCATCATCCCAAATCTTGTTATTAATATAAAAAACAGTCTTTTTCTTTGTGTCCAGCACAAACAGAACAAAATGATTAGCTCCTTTTAGCAAAATTGGGAAAAAAACCTACAAAATAAATAGAAGTATAAACTCACTATATATTTGTCAATTTATACTAAGAAATACTTTCATCATAATTTCAAAAACAGAACTTGTCCCACCAATTCAACACCAGCATCCAGTTTTGTAATATTATTCAACTCTTCAATTTGAAACTTCCAGCATGAAATCAAATCATTGACGCGTTTAGCATCAGTTCCATCTTCCATCACATGAAATAATGCAGTCTGCAACATAAGAACTCATGTTATCACAAAGTAAATAATGCATGCAAAGATAAAGAATTCAAAAACATAAAAATATATTACAAAAAGTTCTTACACCCCGAGAAGAAGTAAAGTAAAACTTTTTTGGAAGAGAAGAGAGACTAAGTTCATTGATATTCATCATTCTTGCCCAATTATCTATAACTGATTCAAACATCTTAGTCTCACTAGCAACCGTCCAAATCTCACTCCGAGGAATAGAGAAGAACACTTCATCCAGCATAAAGAGCTCTTCACTGCAACAAACACCACAAAATTGTTAGAATAATTTCAATAAAAACAATACATTAAATAAATTTCATTCAAAAATTTACCTCCCCTCTAAAGGATGTTGATTTTCAGAACAATAATCAACAACCTCCCTTAAAAATATAGGTACATCTTCCATCACATTTTCAAAATCTTTCATCATCTTTGAAAGATGACTGAAAGAACCCTCAACTGCATAATCATCCAGCCTTATAGTTGACTTGGCTGGACCCCTAGACAAAGCATTTTGGAAAACAGTCCATGTATTCTCCTCCACGGACATGTCCTCACTTGCATAATAAAAATGTTGTTGACAACGTTCTGGATGATATCATTAGTCTTCTGACTCATTTGAGTCACTATAAAGCTAGGGAATGCAATAGTAGAAGGATTAGAAACCTCATCCCAACCAGCTGGCAAATCCTTCACAACGTATGCAATTGATACCATTTCATCAAAGTACTTCTGATAAATTAAACTTGACAAAATTTGTTAAGATCATCTTGGGAAGGATTATCAGAAGAAGGAATGCCACCCACATAAGAGTCCTTCAAACTCTTCAACGCATCTATGTGGCAATGAGAGACAACTTCCGAATCCCTCTTACAAATCAACCACATAGCAAGAAGCTCCTACAAAAATCAAAACAAATAACTAATTTGTAATACTCTATATGTAAACATGTAAAAATACACTATATCAAAACAAGACTAACTATATGAAAATAACACCAACTATATCAGATCACAAACACAGTACAACAGAATAGAGCACATATACTACCACATACAAAATACACTATATCATATAGAACAACACTATATCATTCAAAAATACACTATATCAAAAGGGAACATTATTCTAAATTTTTACAAGGCACTACAAGCCACAAACACTATATCACATTAAAACACAGTATATCACATTAAAACACACTATATCACATACAACCCCACTATATCAAATACAAACACTATCACCACCACATAACCACACAAGATCACATAAAACCACACTATATCACATACAAACACACTATATCACTCAAAACTATATTATATCAAAAATTAATAGCACATACACTATACCACATACAAAATACACTATATCATATAGAACAACACTATATCAGTCAAAACTACACTATATCAAATGGGAACATTATTCTAATTTTTTACAAGGCAGCCACACATTATAGTACACACTATATCACATTAAAACACACTATATCACATACAAACACACTATATCAAATACAAACACAATATCACATACCACCACATAACCACACAAGATCACATAAAACCACACTATATCACATACAACCACACTATATCACTCAAAACTCTACTATATCAGAAACTAATATTATTCTAAAATTTGAACTTACATCTTTAGCTTGTGCAGTAATTTCTTCATCAGTGAGACTTCCTGGTGGAAGCTCAAACTGAATATGAAGCTTGCCCTTCACCTTCCTCTTGGGCGCAACCCCCTTTGGTACATCACTACTTCTACTTCCTCGACTTCCTGTATAATCACTCAATACAGGACGTGGTACATACTGAACTTTAATTTTTTTTTGAACCGGCTTTATCCGGCTGAAATCAACATGCCCATCATCAGTGAAGTGAAACTTAGCACTTATTGGATAAGTTTCATCAATCAAACCACTTCCAAACTTATCACATAATACTTCACGATGAATTCTCTTGGCAATTGACACATTATCCCAATGAGCCAACAAAGGCAGTTGAGTTGGAGGCACGCCATCACCAATCTGTAGGTGATGGAAGTAAATCAACTGCAACAAAATTATACACCCAGTATAATGCCCCCGAGCACCTTTAGCAAACAATGAATTCTTGTACAAAACATTCGCATGCATCAACCTCTCCAAAATATATTTACACCAATTCAAACGAGGAATTCTCCGAACCTCATTACAGCAAAAACAAGCCTCAAATCCAATGTGTTATTTGCAACAGGAGCTAAAAAAGAAGAAAAAGCAAATAACACATACAACTTTTGAAAAACCTCCCCACCATCAACTAAATTCATTAACACAGAATAAACAGAAGACAAAAGAATCTGCCCTTTATCCCGAGCAACTCCACAGTAATCCCTCCAGCTTGCTTTCAACTCAAAATGCAGATTCTCCGCATTAGGTCCCCTAGACACATCCACCATATCCTATCCTTCAACTAGAGGAAACTGAAAAACATCATACACATCGAATTGGTTAACCTTGAACTCTTTTCCATAACCAACCTTAAACATGCCAGAACCACCATCAAGCCTCCCCACCAACCATCCACTCAGAGAATTATTAGTCCTGGAAATGTTTAAATCCAACAAAGATCCAAAACCAATTTCCATAACAGCTTTTCTTTGTTCGACAGTAAAACTTTCATTCAGCTCACAAAGCCTTTTACCACAGCAAGTAGTTTTGAAGAGGTTTACCCTTTGTCCTTCAACTTCAGTCATTATTTTGCTCTTCTTTGGAGCTTGGAAGGTATCCTTCTCAGCTACACCTTTTACCCTCTTCTTGCTTTTTGCTCTTTTTTTTGTAACAGCAGGATTTAGAGGTGGCCATGGTCCGGTCCGGGCCGGTTCAGGGCCGGTTTTGAGGTCGGGCCGGTTCAGGCAACCATGAACCTAAACTGGACCGGTTAGTTGACCGGTCCGGTCCGGTTCAGGTTCAGGGCTAGCATATGTCAACCCTGAACCGGTTACAACGCGGTTCACTGCGGTTCAATGAGCGGGCCGGTTCAGGGCCAGACCAACGGTTCAATGCTTCCCCTTCTTTCTCTCCCTTTCTCCTTAGGAAAACAGGCGGTTCTTTGGCGGTTCAAACCGCGGTTCCAGGGCGGTCCGGTCCGGTTCACTTCCTCCACCACTCGACCCACCGTAGCCCTGTCTTTTGGACGGTTCAGGGCCGGTTCGGAACCGGTTTTGGGGGTGGTCCGGACCGGGCCAGTCTGTTGCCGGGCCGGTTCTGGGCTGGGTCCGGTTGGGCCCGCCCAATGGCCACCTCTAGCAAGATTACCAGCATCAGTTCCTTCATTACCAGGAACATTAGCAGAATCAGTTCCTTCATTAACAGGAGGATTAGCAGCATTACTTCTTCCATCCTACTGTTCAGTAGATGGATTACCAACCTCATGTCCAGGGTGCTCTGCAACAAAAAACAATTGTTCAGTATATACACTATATCATCTCAAAATACACTATAATGTCAAAACACACTATATGATGTCAATATACACTATCCAAAACACTGCCAAAGAACTATCACAACAACACTATCATATCAACATACACTATATCATCTCAAAATACACTATATCATTCCAAAATACACTATAACATCTCAAAATACACTATAATGTAAAAACACTGATTTCAATACTGTCCAACACTGCCAAAGAGCTACCACAGCAAAACTATATCATTTAAAATAAACTATATCATATAAAAACACACTATATCATTTCAAAATACAATATCATTTCAAGACTAACAAAAAGTAGTATAATTATAAATACACTATATATTTACACAACAAACTATATCATGTCAAAATATACTATATCATCACAAGAATAACACAATTACAAATTATCACAAAAATATAAACCTAAAAAACAGTATAAGACAGTATAACGGTAATTCAAACTAAAAAAACATCAAAACTCCAAAAAATCGCACAAAAATCAACAAAAATTTATCATGCAAACAATAAAAATCGCACAAAAATGAACGAAGAGTAATTCAAACTAAAAAAAAATCAAAACTCCAAAAATCGCACAAAAATGAACGAAGAGTAATTCAAACTAAAAAAACATCAAACCTCCAAAAATCGCACAAAAATAAACATAAATTTATCATGCAAACAACAAAAATCGCACAAAAATGAACGAAGAGTAATTCAAACTAAAAAAACATCAAAACTCCAAAAATCGCACAAAAAATGAACGAAGAGTAATTCAAACTAAAAAACATCAAAACTCCAAAAATCACACAAAAATCAACAAAAATTTATCATGCAAACAATAAAAATCGCACAAAAATGAACAAAGAGTAATTCAAACTAAAAAACATCAAAACTCCAAAAATTATAAGAAATTAAAGTAAAAACGAAAATCAACAACATAATTACCATCCGTCTGAGCCGTTTCACTAACACCAGGAAACTTCGATTCCTTAGCACGACCACCACCAAGAGACGAACGCAAACCACTACATTTTGCGAAATTGCGACTAGCGATCGTCTTCCTTCCCATTGCTAAATTCAAACGAACAAATTCCACAGAGCTGAACTTGAAGAGAGAGAAAATGAAGAAGTTAGGGCAGAGAAGATGAAAAGTTATAATGAGAGAGTAAATGCAAAAGTTATAAGAGAAAGGAGGAGTTGGAAGAAGTTATCAGAGGAGAGAGAAAAACTGAAGGCGGCAAAAACTGAAAATCGTAATCATTACAATTCTCAACTCACGTGATATGGTTCGGGTGCACACTAATTAGTGTGCACCGGGTTCATATTAGTTTTTGTATAAAAAAAAGAGGATTATTTGGTCATGTAGTGGTGTCGATAGCGTTTAGGGGTAAAAGTAGTGTGCTAGTAGTAGGTATCAAAAGCAACAAATTGTAGCTTTGAATTACTTATTAGTAGGGGTGAAACTAGAAAGTTCTGCATTCGCTTTGGATGATGTTCCAAATCGAAATGATTCGATTTTTGTTTCTTCAGTCCAAATCCAAACCAACTGAGCACTCAAACTGAAAAATCAATTTTTTTTAGCCCTGCTGCCTGCCCATGTTTTTATAAAAGTTGGCCCCGTATTTGGATTTACACGTAAGGTTTAATAATTAGTGAATGAAAAATATATAATTGTTTAATAATTTTATTTCAATGCACTCTTTGATGATTACGCTCAACCTAATATGGACTCATATAAATTTCGGTTTTATTCCATTTTTCTAGATCCAAACTATCGCAATCCAATCCAAACCGAAGAATCAAATTATACAAAAATTTCAATCATGCAGAACCTAACCACAAAATAAAAACCAAATTTCTAATTCGGTTTGGATTGTATGGATTTAGGTTTTCATCTAAATAACTTTCATCCCTAGTGGCTAGTGGTGTATAAATTTTACATTAAAGTTTCATTTGGGTTATTGACTAATTATTTATAAACAACTATTTTGACAACTTTTTTAGCCGAATTAACATCAATATTTTATACCAGTATTTTTGACAGCTAACAACTATATACCAACCATCAACAACTACCAAAACGACTAACAACTATTCTCACAACTAAAAGTTACAACCACAGTCCGCAATTAATGTAGCCGAACACAGTCGTCATATTGTATACACCTAACTTTTATTGTATATAAGAAGTTAAAATGAAAAGAATATTGAACAATTATATTATTAATTGATATAAGGTACCTATGTTTTTTATTGTTTTTTCACGTTCTACTCCTAATTTATTTAATCTGTTGTACTTGTACCCTTAAACGTTTTAGGGAAATTCGATCTAGTACCACTCAGTTTTTGCAAATTCCATTTGATACCCAAAATTTTTAAGAATTGTCCAACTAATACCATTATAATTACACCCTAATTGCTACCATGACTCTACCGTTAATAAAAAGTTAGGAAACATTAAGTTAGCTAGTTATGTTAAGTTAGATCCCTTAAAATAAAAAGGTAAAACATTAAAACCTAATTACTAACCTAACTAGGTAAACCCATTTACTGTCCTCCCCTTTGTTACTGCTCAAAATACAAAAGCAAAACAAAAACCCATCGAAAATCCTATTCTTTCTTCGTTGCTCTGTTTTCTTGGTTGGTGTAAATCTAGTTTAGCATTTGATAACTCCTACAGTTGATGATTTTTTGCTGAAATTGCGAGTTCTTGAGAGGTTTCAGGTGCGTCAAATGCTTAAGCTCTAAATCTTCAACAACAAAAAACTCGATTAAGACCGTCGGAAGTCGACTCAGGGGCTTTAAGGGGCTCTAAATCTCCATTTTTTTTCCGGTTGCTCTTTGTTCTTCACCACTTCAAAGTGCTGACTTTTCTGGGATTGAAAATTTAAGTAGCACTTCAAGAACAGGTTTGTAAATTGTTTCTTGTAATTCTCTTCAATTTTTTTGGGTTTTAATTTCTAGAAATCAAGAACATATTGTTATCAAATTTTTCGTCGAAGCTTTTATGGGGTTTCTTCAGAGATTCAGAGAGGAGAGAGGAGAGAGATTCATAGAGAGGGGACAAGGAAGAGAGGAGAGACTTAGCGTGTTGAAGCTTTTATGCGTTGGTTTGTTTTGTTTTTTTTTTAATAAAAGTTGCAAAATAATGGTGGGTCACGTGACCCACCATGACACAACGTGGCTCCGCCACTAACTGTATCCGTGGATAATTCAAATCAATGGCTTCAACAAAATCGTTATGTATAATGTCTACTCTGCCTTTGCTTGATTAGTGGGGTGATGGTGTAGTTTGACATGTGTTGCTTGTGATTTGTGCTGCACTACATTCTTATATATATAGAGAAGTTTAAAAATAGAAGAGTATGATGGGTTATTTTTGCTTTGAGATGTATAATTACTCTTGAGGTTCATATAGGAACTTCATTCCTCCATTTCCCATCTTGAACAGATTCTAATCTTTGGGGGAGAACAAGTAAACTTCAGACTGACAGTTTGTATGTTGTTATTATAAACAGAAGGACCAGTTTTACTGCTGAGTCTCGGTGGATGTCACTCAAAAGAGAGATTTAATGGATGTCACTCAAAGAAAGGTTTTATTTGAAACTTATGTAAATTAGACAAAGAGCTCGTAATAATCTTGACAGTAGGCCAAATATGTTTTAGCTTTTGGAGGGAAGAACACATTTAAAAGGAAGGGGTGTGAAATGAGGGAGGGAAGTTAGTTTATTAGTTAAACTAAGCTAACTTAACATTTCCTAACTTTTTATTAACAGTAGAGTCATGGTAGCAATTAGGGTGTAATTATAGTGGTATTAGTTGGATAATTCTTAAAATCCAGGTACCAAATGGAATTTGTAAAAACTGAGTGGTACTAGATGGAATTTCCCAACTTTTTATTTGTTATACTCTATGGTACCCCTCCAATAAAGCAAGTTTAAGTTTTCCGTTTATTTTCTTATTTTCAGTTTGTAGACTTATATTATAAGGAATAATTTCTCACAATTTTTTTTACCATGCTGCCCCATTATGTCCAACCTTTTTACAGCCAAAGCACTTATCTCCTTTCTAATCTAAGTCTAGCAAACTATTAATAAAAAAACTAACGAAAAATTAACGTTGCTTAACGGAGTGGTAAAACATAGAACAAAGAAAATGGTCAAGCATACAATTTGAAAGAAAAAGGGATACAAAGTAGAAAACACAAAAATACAGGGGTACCCTATAGAAAAACCTTATTAAACAATACTATTATTGATCGATCGATCGATGCGTAATTTTGTCATAGACTTTTGAAGTAATACCATTTTATAAAATGTATTTAATATTTATATATATACAATCATATGAATTGCATATATCGAAATCGGTATTTTAACGCAGAGCTACATTCTTTATTTTGGGGGGAGTGTTTTTAAGCTAAGGAAACTTTTCATTTGCAAAAGGAGATATTTAGGTGTATATATATATGGACTAGATAAGCTTTGTCTGAAGGAACTTCTCTAATTTATCAAAAAGTAAAAGATGATGAAGATTTTTTTTATTAGGAAAAGAAAATTAGGAGGTGTCTACACAAGAGACACCACCTAAAGCACCCATAAGGATGGTTACAACAAGTTTCAAGTACAAAAAAAAGAAGAAATTAGAGCACAAATAAACACGAGTAGATGCTCCGCCGCGACAACACACCATCTCCCGAGGCCCAACTGAAGACAATTTCTTGAAAGCCTTCACGAGGGGCAAGACTAACACCACTGAAAATGAATAACCTCCTAAATCTTCTCCAGGGAACCGCGAACGACCACCACCGATGCAAACGACCATCGCGAATACGAACATCAGCGAAGCGAACACCGTCGACCCACCGCGACGCACCAAGAAGGGGAACACCCGAAAATTTTACCTACCATAAAGGATAGGCTAGAGGACTAGAATATAAGCTAAGCCATGGAAGTGGCTAGAACAAGAAGGATGAGAAGAGGGAGGAGGCTAGGAATTCAATTTCAGAAGAAATTAAATTGGGGCTAGGGTTTCAATTTCAAAAGAAATTGAATTGGGGCTAGAGTTTCTAGAGAAGGGGGAGCCCCTCTCTCTAAAAAACGTTTTCCAAAAATCCCTTGTATATTAGTATAAAAGATGATGAAGATGGGACCAACATCTGGAGAGATTTCTTTCCTTGGAGCATGGAGAAGGTGTCCCAGTTTTAAGAGGTGGTTGTAACTTTCAGTTGTGAGAATGTTTGTTTCTTGGATTTATTAAAAAATTGTAATATTTAATTATATAAAATTAAATATTTAAATATTAAAAATTAATTATGTATTGGCTAGTATGAAAATTGTACTCTCTTATAAGTATCTAATTATATATAATTAAACATGATAAAAAAAATGATAGAGTTCTAAATGAGCAAATCAAATAAGTAGAATACACTATTCAGTATACCATGTGGCTAGGAGCAAATGGATCAAACAATCCAAAACTTAATCATTTAGTAAGGCTTAATGAAAATCAAGGAATTATAATTTTCATGTTGACCAATACATAATTTTGAACCCAAATAATTAAAAAAAAAAAATCATACACCCTTTTTCCTAAAAAAAATTCACCCTTTTTTCTAAAAAAAATTCATACTCCCTCGCTACCTAAATAATTGTCCTATATACTATTTTGGTACTATTTTTGTCAACTTATAAATAATTATCCTGTTAACCGAAAATTTATCTCCACCATCCCACTGAATCCAACGTAATGTGGGTCCCTCAACTATTAACCCCCCTCTCTCTCACTCCTTTCTTTTCATATTCATATGATGTGGGGCATTCTATCTTCTCTCTCTTGCTCAATCAACTTTTCATTCTTACTTTATTCGATCTATTCAATTAACTTTAAACTTCTACTATATATGCATCCATAATATGCGTGCCGAAATCTAAAAAGACAATTACTTAAGCACTGAGAGATTATTGTATAGATAAAAGAAAGGGAAAAAGAACAGTCCTTTAATAGTTCCTCCATCCTGAAATAAGTGAAACACTCATCTCTTTTTATGTGAGAACTTTTTAAAAGAAAAGCTTCACTTATTTCGAAACGGATAAAATATTAATTTTAAAAACGAACATCCTTAGGGATTACTTGTTTATCAAAACAAACATCCTTAGTGATAACTTGTTTATCTCTATTATATAAGAGAAGGGGGAGTTATGGTGTCCCCCTATAAATTTACTTAATTGGCCATTAATAAATCAACTACTATAAAAAAAGGGGATAAACAAAGTCAAACTCAAATATAGCATTAAAAAGTTAACTTAAATGTCGAAGGCAATCAAATTATGATTGAGCCACCAAAAAAAGAAACATTGACTATAAGGTTTGGTACATTTATGCTGAAAAAAGAAAAAAAAATATTACATCAATCAAATATCTCATCAATCAATTCACAAACACATCAAGTATTACATCAAAATGGAAAACTCAATCAATTAACAAAGTGAAATGATTTATTTAACATTCTTTTATCGTTCATCAAGTTTAATTTTAAAAAATTAATAAAAGAAGGGTTAAGTGATTGAAGCTTAACCTATGAAATTAAGTTAAAAAAAAAAGTCTAATGTTTAAATTTTTACCCCTATTTATGCCTAAAAAGGCTAGATTTTATGTTTGAAAAATAAAAGAAAAATCATCGCGTGCATAATTTACTAGTACTTTATAGTGAAACAATACCAGTGATTTGATATGCATTGACGTAATGCTTCCTATATGAGATTATTCATTTTTTTTATGGCTTCCTATATGAGATATGAATCCATGCATTAATAATTCATTAAATTTATGGTGCATCTATATACTCTATTAAGGCTGGATAATTTTCTCCTACGTGTCAGCTATATAGTTCCTCTCGCCATTTGGCAATCAATTTTGCCATTCACAATCAATCGAATCCCACGTGTCTGTTTAGACACTTAAAACACTGTCCAACTAAGCAAATTCGCCACGTGTCACTCACTTCTCAATGCATATGGCCGAAATTTTTTTAAACTCCTTAAATCATGCTTATGTGAATCAATTACAATCTTAAATCATGTGCAATTTGATAACCTAAATCTCAATCATTCCTAAATTGCATAACTTGATTTTAGGGATTGATTCAATCACTCTTAAATAAGAAAATTCGTGATTTAATGAAATTATTTTTCATTTATTTTACATTTCTTTTCATGTGCAAGTTGATCACCGAAATCTCAATCATTCCTAAATTGCAAAACGTGATTTTAGGAATTGATGCATTCAATCTTTATGATACTGTTTTTCAAAAAAAAAAAACCAAGTAATTTTTTTAAACCCTAACTCTAGCACTATAAATATTTTAATCATGTTTGCATTGCAATACTACACCAAACTCCATAAACTCTAATATCCTTCCCCTAGAAAATATTATACACGATTTTTGTTACTAAATCATGCCCGTGATTATTGCTAATAACTAGGATCATTTACATTTATATTTGGTACATTTGTAGACCAAATGATCGTTTCCTGACCCATGGTTAACTGAACATGGAAATCTTCGGTTCACCAGATGAATCAGTGATGGGTTTGTCTCGGTTGGCTACCCAAACAACAGTATGCATAGGAACTTGGTTGAACCAAATTCCGACGTAACGATTCACCGAGTTTGGTGGGCTAAAGAATCCCAGCTTAAAAGTACAATTTTTTTATAGAATAAATTCAGGATCTTTGATGAATTATGTGGAGCTTATGGTTTGGTTCTCAATGGCTGAATAAACTTCCCTGCAGAAGGTGTGTACAAAGAGAACAAGAAGGCAATACAGAGGAGCCATATGAAAAACACTTTTAGTGGCTAAATTTTTGCACTTTATTTTATGGTTTTGTATGCATTACTATGAGCTATTACTGAAGGATTTTCTTTATCCGGGTCTCGGGGACCAATCGTGCAATCATGACGTTAAGAAAAGGTATATCATCTTTTCCCCTACAATTTAGTACTAACATCTTTTCCCCTACAACTAAGTACTAACATATTTTATTCTGTTTATATATGATTTTAGTATTGTTGCTATGGTAGTGGTAGCTGTTCTTTAGTGTTAAACGGCAGGTAAAACATAGCTGGCAGAGGAAACAAAGATGCTGTTTTTATGTGTGAAGATCCTTTTGTAGGTCGTGGCCTTCGTGAAGATTGAAAATCTAAGAAGTAATTACTCCATGTTTAAATGTACATTATGTGTAAATTCACAATTAATTTGTAGATATATATTTCTAGAATTTCGTTTATATGTAATAGCTTATAGCTACATTACATAATCTTTCGATTCCTTTAATACACTAATTTTGAGTCGAGAAATGAAAATTTGCCTTACATATTCAACAAAAGAAGGAAAGATTTGGAGTATTCCCTAGAAAAAAAAATCAAACAACTTGAACTTACCAATCATATTATTGTCACGGGTTATCATGGTCCCGAACCAAAACTTTGAATAGGAAAAAATTATTGTGTTCCACTTATTTATACCATTACATGTGTCAGCTCATATTATTGGTTGATGTCAATTATTCAATTCTTTAACATACGCCAATAAGGCAATAAGAACTAATTAATGTATATTGAACATTTAAATCAATATATATTTTAAACATAAAACTACACTAAGCCTATATAGTATATACAAATCAATACAAAAAAAAAAAGCCTATATACAAATGGATCAATCTACTTTCAGGAACTCATTGCTCACATTTAACACTTATGATGTATTGATATGGAAGTCTCTCTCTGGCGGCGCCTAGGGTTTGAGTCCTAGTCTTGGTGGTCGAGTGTGATAGTCTAGTTTTCTGGTGTCTGGTTCCCTGTCTAGGGCTCTTGTCGGTGGTTATGGCCGACGAATTAATATCGAGATGTGCGAATCTCAAAATAACAGCGGAAGAGGAGGAAATCGTTGTTGTTGATAACTCTTTTGAAACAACAGTACAATCGGACCTTGCACTTTCTGTGGTGGGACGAATTATGACAGAAAGACCTTTCAATTTTGAAGCTTTTTAAAGGACAATGAATCAAATATGGAGCATATCCAAGGCTGCACTTTTTCGACCCATTGAGAATGGTTTGTTCGTGGTTCAATTTACGAATCATAGGGATCGTTCTAGGGTGTTGGAAGGCCGCCCTTGGACCTTCGATCAACACTTAATATTGATGAATGAAATAGATGGATGTACGCAACCTTCAACCATTACCCTAACTCAATCTCCCTTCTGGGTGCGTTTCTATAACCTCCCCTTGGACAGTAGGACTGCGAACCATATCCGTAGCATGGTGTTGGAGGTGGACCATACAGGTGTTTCATGGGACAAATCGGCTCGGGTCAAGGTGTTGCTTGACGTCACTAAGCCTTTGCGCAGAATTATTAAACTTCGCAACTCGAAAGAAAATATTGCGATTGTGGAGGTGAAGTATGAACGGCTTCCGACGTTCTGCTATATGTGTGGCCTGCTCGGGCCTATTGAACGTGATTGTTGTATTGTTTCTGAGGATGATCGTGTTGTGGAGAAGCAGTGGGGAGCTTAGCTCCGTGCCTCACCACGCCGTGGTAGAATACAGATGGAGGAGGAAGCGAAGAGGTTTTTGAAGTGTTCAAGAGCTTTGGTTTACAATAAAATTGATGAGGAGGAAGTGACTACTGTTGTGGAGAAGATAAGCAAGGAACAGGTTGTAGAGGAGGGTGAGAAGGGTCCTGATGAGAATGGTTCTGGCGAGGAAGAGCCGACACACTCTGGCTCCCTTTTGTCCCCAATTACTAGTGCTGCTACTTCCCCAGTAAGTACTCACAATTCTCTTTCTTTTGTTGTAGGGTGTGGCAGATCTTCCGCTAAAGGAAAAAAATTAAAAAGCACAAAAAAGAGGGTGGCAGGTGGGAAAAAGGGTGTTGTTAATGTTGACAATGTGGTCCCTAGGATTATTAAAAGTGACAAAAGAAAGATGGGGGATGACATGTTAATTGATGATGAAAAAGATGGGGGTCACTATATCAATTAAAAAAAGTAAAATTTCTTGTGCTGATGAGGTTGTGATGGGGAACAACAATTTGTTACTGACAGAGGTTACTGGAGTTGAGGTGGGAGGTCCTTTTGATCTTCAAGTACCGGAGGTTGGCTTAACCCAACCCCGCGAACAACAATGAAACTTTTGAGCTGGAACTGCAATGGGCTTGGCTACCCATTGTCAGTTAAAGCTCTCCAAGATTGGTGTTGAAGAGATAGGCCGGAGTTAGTTTTTGTTATGGAAACCAAAATTGATACACAGAGACTCGAGTTGATTAGGAATAGGTGTGGTTTTACTAATGGTGTGTGTTTTTGTAGTAATAGAGATCGGGGGGAATGAGCTTGTGGTGGTGTGAGGTTGGGGTTAATGTTTGCTCTTATTCCAACCATCATGTGGAGGTGGATGTTTGTGATGCTGACAATACTCATGTGTGGAAAGCAGTGGGGGTGTATGGTTGGCCTGAAGCAGCTAATAAGAGATTGACGTGGGAGTTGATGCGCAATATTAAAAGTAGTTGTGTGTTACCTATGCTTATGTTCGGTGACTTTAATGAGATATTGGGGATGCATGAGAAGGATGGGGGAGCTACTCGTGGGGAGAGACATATTGATGCTTTTAGGGAGGCTATAGAGGATTTTGAATGCCGTGACCTGGAGTATAGAGGTTTTTACTTGGCAGCGTGGAAATTCTTTTGACACTGTTGTTCGGGAGAGGTTGGACAGGTGCATTGCTGATAATAATTAGTGTAACATGTTCCCTTATGCAGAGGTGATTCACTTCCCTATTTGTCATTCGGATCTTGGGGTTATTTTATTGAAATTTGGAGAAAGGCCGGACAAAAGACAGCAGGGAAGGTTGTTCAGGTTCGAAGCTCTTTGGTTGTCTAGTGATGATTGTAACAAGGTTGTATCAGATCCTTGATTAGCAGGGGTTGGTGTCCCTATTCACTCACGCATTGAGCGGGTGGCGCAATCTCTTTCTTTATGGGCTTCAAAGACTTTTGGGGATGTTAGCAAGAGAATTAAAAATGCTGAGCGACAACTAAAAGAAGTGGAAGGGAGGCAGTTTGATGCCCATTTATTGCAACGCTGTCATGAGATTAGTGAGGAATTATGCGATTTGCGCAAGCTTAAGGAGAGCTACTGGCATGCGCGAGCGAGGGAAAACGAACTTCGAGACGGTGATAAAAACATGAGTTATTTTCACCATAAAGCGACTCAACGTAAAAAAGAAATTTCATCAAGGGGTTATATGATGAGCAAGCAGTTTGGCAGCAGGAGAAAAAAGAGATGGATGCGATAATTGCAAATTATTTTTCGAAGTTATTTGCTACAGAGAACCCGTGTGGTATGGAGGAGGCGCTAGAGGGGATTGAATAGTTGGTTTCGGAGGAGATGAATGCTACACTCGACTTAGAGCCAACGGGAGAAGAAATTCGAGAAGCTTTATTTCAGATGCATCCTAATAAAGCCCCTGGACCTGACGGAATGCATGCTCTATGTTTTCAGAAGTTTTGGAGCACGGTTGGGAGTGATGTAATCCAGTTCGTTCGAGCATGGTGGCGTGGTGAGATTGACTTATCTGAGGTAAATAGCACTTGTATTGTTTTGATTCCGAAATATAATGATCCTAAGAAAAATGACGGAGTTTCGGCCTATAAGTTTGTGCAATGTTTTGTACAAAATTATTTCTAAAACTCTTGCAAACAAATTGAAGCCTATGTTGGGGTCTATTATTTCCTGAAATCAGAGTGCTTTTGTGCCTAAGCGTCTCATTACAGACAATGCGCTCATTGCTTTCGAGATTTTCATGCTATGAAGAGAAGGGGAGAGGGGAAGGATGGCACTGTGGCGTTAAAGTTGGATATGAATAAGGCGTATGATAGGGTGGAATGGAGTTTTCTAGAAAGAGTGATGCTTAAGATGGGTTTTAGTCATAATTGGATACAACGTATTATGCATTGTATTTCGAGTGTGATGTTCTCTTTTAAGTATAACGGCTGCATTTCAGGTTCTCTATCTCCATCACGGGGCCTCCGTCAAGGGGACCCGATATCGCCATATTTATTTCTCATTTGTGCAGATGCTTTCTCCCGATTGATTTCTAAGGCGGCAAGTGAGAATACGATCCACATGGGGCGCATGTGTGTAGAGGAGCTCCAAGAGTTTCCCATCTTTTCTTTGCTGATGACAGCATTTTATTTGCTAGAGCTAATCTGCAGGAATGTTCCAAAGTGGCTGATATAATCAGTACGTATGAAAGAGCATCTGGTCAGAAAGTTAATCTATGTAAGACAGAGGTAGCTTTTAGCAAATGTGTGGATTCGGCAAGAAGGAAAGAAATTGTGGAGACTTTGGGGGTTAGGGAAGTTGAGAAATATGAGAAATATCTTGGTTTGCCTACTATCATCGGGAGATCTAAGAAGATTGTGTTCACGTGTCTGAAAGAGAGAATTTGGAAGAAAATGCAAGGTTGGAAGGAGAAGCTCCTATCTCGCCCTGGTAAGGAAATTCTTATCAAGGCTGTTGCACAGGCAATTCCCACTTATATGATGAGTATTTTTAAAATTCCAGATGGGCTCATTGATAAAATTCACTCTGTTTTAGCGAAGTTTTGGTGGGGGTCTATTGCTTCTTCAAGGAAAATTCACTGGCACAATTGGGAGTCTCTATGTCTTCCAAAGACAATGGGTGGAATGGGATTTCGGGATTTGAAATGTTTCAACCAAGCCTTGTTAGCTAAACAAGAGTGGCGGCTAAACATGGATAATTCTACTCTTTTACATGGGGTGTTAAATGCTCGTTACTTCAAAAACTCAGGGTTTCTTGAGACTTTGCGGGGTTTTGATCCGAGTTATAGCTGGAGAAGCATTTGGGGGGCTAAAATTTTGCTAATGGAGGGATTAAAATGGCGTGTGGGCAATGGAACATCAATTAGAGTATGGGATGATGCTTGGCTCCCGGGGGAGGGTGCTCATCTTGTACCTTCCCCTCTTCCAAATAGTAATCTTGACCTTCGAGTTAATGAGCTGTTGGATGTTGAGAGGGGGTGTTGGAATGTGGATGCTATGAATGAGACGTTTGGAGTGGAGGAACGACAAATGGTGCTTGATATTCCCTTACCTTCTAGTTGGCTTTGTGATTCAAAATATTGGTGGCCGACCTTGGATGGCAATTATACCGTACGCTCTGGGTATTGTTTAGGAAGAATAGGTTATGCGCTAACTTGGGATCTATACTTTGGGCAAAGAGAACGGGATCTATGGAAAACTATGTGGAATGTGGAAGGACCCCCTAAGCTGCGACATTTCATTTGGAAAGCGTGCAAAGGAAGCTTGGGTGTGATGGACGTGCTGCACAAACCTCATATCCGAGATAACTGTACATGTCCGGTGTGTGCATGCAACGAGGAGACAATGAAAAGGTTGGTATGCATACTTCTCCTTCCAGACTTGCTGGTCTATCTTCATGAAAACCACCACCTTCTTCCTTTGTTAAAGTCAATGTCGATGCGCATATAACTCAAGGTAATGGTGTGAGTTTAGGTTTGATAATTCGTGATGAGCATGGAAGTATTAAAGCTGCTGGTGTAAGAAGATTGGCTGCTAATTGGGCTCCGGAGATGGCCGAAGAGGGGCTGCAAGGTTTGGTGTTTAAGTGGCTCGAAGGCTGGCGTTTGATCGTGTGCTGTTGGAATATAATGTGATGCCATGAATGTTGTGCGTATTATCCGTGAAAGAAAACAAGGGGCAGCTCCTATTTTCCTCCTGTTTGATGATGTTGCTGAACTTAGTTCATCTTTTTCTATGTTTGAATGTGTGCATGTTAAGAGAGCTGGAAACACAGTTGCTCATTCTGTAGCTAGATGGGAAGCTGTTGTTGATTCTGAAACTATTTGTACGACTTTGTTTCCCCAAAGCCTTCAAACTTTGGCGGAATTAGACTTAATATAATTTCCCGGCTTTGTTTTCCCCTAAAAAAACACTTATGATGTCACCTTGAAGGCAAATCTTCCCATTAATAATTTTTGCTCACATTCATACTTCAGTTTGTACCATTAATGCCACCGCTGATTTGTCTTTCAATTTGGAAATCCTAGAGTGTACCATGTAGTATTCTTGATTGGAGAGTAATGCAATCAATTACAATCACACTAATTAGGTAATAATTTAACCATTGCTTAAATTAGGCAAAATCGGTCATCTAAAATCAATAATGTATGGTCTAGATACACTATACATCACACAATTCGAAATGGATGGTTAAACTCAAATCCATAATAGCTCGATTGAATATTCAGATTAAAATGTACAGAGAGTAAGAAAAGTGTGCTTAATTTTTTGTTTTACAAAAAATGATAAAATCATAAAAGTATACAGAGAGTTAGAAACTGTATTTGATTTTTGTTTTATTAGATTATAGAACCATAAAATGTAACTTAGAGTTAGATAATTTATTTTAATTTTTGTTCTACAAAAATTATTAAACCATGAAAAGAGGGTTTTTTTTTTCTTACATCAATACTTGATAAAGGAAGAAGTTTAGAAAATGCGATTCAGGATAGGAAAATTTTAGAGACCCAAATGGGAAAATGAGTTCTTTACCGGGAAAAAAATTAATGTGATAAAGATGGAGGAGAGATTAAAGGATAAGAAGTCAAGTAATATATGGGTTATTGATGGGATTCACAAGCTTACGATGCTTATATTCATGCTTCTATCCGCGCGTTTGAGAGGACAATATGGCTTAAAGGATAACATGGAGAGGTAGAAAGCAAGAATAACAGTGGCTCCTCCTGTGGGCATCATGATGCGCTAGCTAGGTGTAACATTTTTAGCACGACTAGCGGCTACATGTTATGCAATTTTGTTAAGTTTTTGGCAGATTTTTATGTGAAAAAAATGGGCTTAGTTGATGAAAATAATCCTCAAAATATCAATTTTGTTGTATCACACCATATGAATAGATTAAGATACGGAGAAAGAAATTAAATGATATTCATTCTGCATGATTGTCCAAAATTATGTAATTATACCTTTTAAGTACCAAAAAAAGGATAGTGGTTGACACTTGACAGGCAATTGGTGTAACTAAGTTAATAACACTGCTACAGATTTGCTAAAAAAACATTGTCATCAAAGAAACGGTTATAAACACACACTGCCATGAAAAAAGAAGTTAAAAACACACCACTCTACACATGGAAAATTGTCAATTGGTCTCCTTTTGTACAGAGTTTGTATATCAAAGAATATTATTGTAAATAAGATATCGCTGATATTTAATCCATTGACATTATCATAAATAAATATTACTAATTTAGGTTGTATGGGTTAGATATTAATTTGTGATTTTTCTTTGTAAATAAAAGTAAGTCAGAACTGAATATTTAATTTGACCCCCTACGAGTACTTAAAATTAACGATATCTTATTTACAATAATACCCCTTATGTACAAACTTTTAAGGAGATTAACTAGCACCACTAAAAAAAAGAGACGAACTAGCAGCTCCTTCCCCACACTGTAGAGAGAGTGAGAGAAACATGTACTTTTGGAAAAAGGTTTGAGGTTATATCCATCTTAAGCTCATGTCTTACAACTGGCCTTCTTATCTAGCGTTTATTGATGGATAGGTTAGTAATTTTGTAATCATTTTTTTTAGATGACAAAGTTTGAGTAGATCTATTAGACTATCACCACATATAAAACGAATCCCTATAAAAATTAGGTTCTTCGAATCTAATACTAATCTCCTCTTACAAGGCTTATGTTAGTATGTCACCTCAGTAATATGGTCCCCTTAATTTGTACATAGTTCTTTATTACCAGTATATAATTCATAGTCCATAATAGTACTCCAATTTTTTATAGTGCTATAACAGTTTTTTAATTAATATGTACTCTAGACTTTCGAAATGACTGTGTTAAAAAGCAAAATTGTCCATTATTACAAACTTCATTTATTTAAAAGTTACGAGCAATAAAAGTATACTTATATATATTGCAATTTTATAATACAAAAAATTATCTTTCAAATTTTTACAGAAAAAGAAAATTTTAATTCGTCGAATAAAATTGGCTTAAATTGCTCCATGAAAAATGGCCATAAAATTTGTTGGGTGAGAGTAAATATAAGGATAGTGAAAATAAATGAAAAAGTGTAATTTGTACTTTATATGTAATTTTTTTAAGGATAAAGTATAGTTAAATATTTTAGAATGATAGAATCCTAAAAAAGTTATCTTTATCCTTTTACAAAAAGAAAAAATTATTGATATCTACCAAAAAGAAATTGTTGGGTGAGAGCTAATATGAGGACACAGGAAACAAACGCGAAAATGTTTGTGTACATAAAGTATAATTTTTTACGGTGATAAAATTATTCTTAGAGGGCTAATATGCTTATCTTTTAGATTAAGATCTAAGGAAATTGATATCCACCAAAATGAGATTGTCGATCTGATAAATGATAGAGTAGATATAAGAGGAAAGGAAATAGGGAAGATTGGTTCTTAAACACCCAAAAAGAAATAATTCTATAAAAATGTTAGAAGAAACTACTTCTTTATGCCAAAGGAAGTGCGGCAAAGGCGAAAAGAAGTTGAATCTTAAGATATTAATGAAAAATTTAGATCAAATAGTAAAACATTGAAACATCATTTAATTAATACTCCCTCTGTATTTTTTTTAGTTTGCTCACTTGGTATCATGTACGAATACTAAAGAAAGGATGGAAAAGAGAGAGATTTCTTAAACATAGGCTGGAAATGAGACATATTTATAGAATCTATTTTTTTCCAATAATAAAGGGATGAAAGAGAAATGGGTTCCATGACTTGAATTTATTATAAACAATTAGATAAGAGAAAAAATGTAGATTGCAATAGAAAAAAAATCCAACGTGAAGGAAAAAAGGTACATGTAGATTACAGTGCGCAAAGGAAGGACAAATAAAGGTGGCTTTGAGGGCAATGACCAACGGATGACCTGGTACAGTGCAGCGGTGCTGCAAGACGGCAAGAAAGAGAATGTGAGCAGGAGTGCGAGAAGCGAGACTAGAAATGGTTGCATGATTGAGTGTTAGTGGAGCAAAGAAATTTTGATTTTATATGAGCCTATGACGGAAGCCATTGGCGGAGCGAATACTTCTTCAATCAACTTTATTTAAAAGAAATAATGGGCCACGTGATACACCATGGCATTGACTAAATCATTCACTGAACACACGGGTCATAAGCCACTTTTGTAATATTCTCTATACACGATTATAAACATTATATAACAAACTAATGTTATTCACACCATAATTTTAGGAGAAATATCCTAAAATCTAAAATTTATAAAACAAAAAATTCATGTGCAATTTGCTCGGTTCTAAAAGCTACTGAGAACTCGACAGGTCTAGATACAATCCCACAAGGGAGAACTGCTCATTCCATATTTAGATTTCGTTAAAAGTTACTGAGAACTCGACAGGTCTAAGCATTAAGTCAGGATGTCGCTCTCCTTATAAAGACAAAGTTGATTATTGGGACGAAGCTTCCATGATGCATAAATACTGCTTTGAAGCTCTTGATAAAAGTTTAAAGAATCTTATGCAATATGTAAATCCAGCAAATCTACATATCCCATTTGGTGGCAAGGTTGGTGTGTTTGCTGGTAACTTAAAACAAATATTCCCTATTGTTCCAAAAGGAAGCACACAAGTTATTGTCTTTTCAACAATCAACAATTCTTACTTATGAGACTTATCAAGCCCGAAAAAGGATGCATTAAATATTAATTTACATTAATTCCAACTTACAAGACTATAAAACAAGTAAATATGACGAAAATAATATGGATGAGACTTTTGTGACAGGCCACTGAATTATCATTTTTTGTGCAATCACTCTCTTAAAGTGTATAATCAGCCAAAATATATTATATTCTAGATAACGTTTGCCATAATTCCCGGTGCAAGTAGTGGTGACCCGGTGAGTTGTGGTGGTGGTCCCGGGTGCGCCTAACGGTGATGCAAGACAACAAGAGAGAGGGATTGAGCAGGACTGCGGACAGGGGGAGCGAAAGTGGTTGCTTGATTGGGTGCCAATAGTGGTGTGAATTGCGATTTTATATGAACCTCTGAATGAAGCAATGGGAAGAGAAAAAGCTTCTTCAATCAACATTTTTTAAAAAATGGTTGGCCACATATTACACCATGACATTAGATACATCAGTCAGTGAACACATGGGTCATAAGCTGGTTCTAAAATATATTTTTAATGCACGATATAAATATAAAAACTTTAAATCATGAGCTAATATTCAAACCATGATTTTCGGAGAAACATCCTAAAATCTTAAATTTATAAAACAAAATATTTCCGCGCATTTTAATGTGTTTTTTGCTTCGTTACATATTTATAAATGTATGTATCACGATAATACGATTTTAAAAGATTTTTATATATCATGAAATATAATTTTACAGTTTATATTCTTTCTACTTTAAATGCGTGGATTCTAATAATTATGGATTCAATAAATTTGGAACAAAAACAACTACTTAATAAACAAAAAACAATTCACGCGGATTATGCGCGGGTCCAACTCAAATTAATGTGTGGAGCGTGGACTCATTTATTACTAGTCTTATATGCACATATACACAATGCGTGCAACCTTATATAATAGAGATAGAGATTCGGTTATCTTGTTTTAAAAAAAAAATTAAAACAAGTAGTTAACCCTCCTTTTTTTTGTTCTCTTTTTCCTTTTTTCTATTTTTTGGTATCCCCCATGTACTGCCTTATTGTTGTTGTTGTTGTTGTTGTTGTTGTTGTTGTTGTTGTTGCTACTACTAATACTGCTGTTTCGGTATCGAACAACAGGGTACCTAATATTTCGAGGCCACCATATATAACAATCCTTGAACCTCGCCGGTAAGATATGCCTGCAAGATGAACTCCAAACACGGGGTGGGTTCCCCGTGGCGGAGCCTCCAACGCTCAAGTCAGTACCCAAAGATGGATAAATATCATAGAGAAAGTAGGGTAATTTGTAGAGAGTGGAGAGAGATCCCCTTACCTTGACCGTTAGTGTAACGCCCCGAAAATACATAACCTTAATTGTCAGCGGAATCATAGCTTAAGCCTGTGGGTTAGGGCCCACTAATGATATAATAGTAAAATGATAATTCATCTATACATTTGCTCATCATAAAACAATACTTGTTCGTCTATCATACAAAATGTTCTAAACCTCATAAAACCATACATAGTCTCCTCAACACATCTCTTTATAATAGCCATACTGTAACTGTTCTTCAATACCTAAAACATAAAACAAAACGTCATGAGCCAAGGCTCAGTAACATACTACCCTAACATCGTAAAAGCATTTCAACTTATTTTAGTTGCAAACAGGGAGAAGAGAAATATAGTCAATCCATTTCATAAATATAGCCATTAAATCATAATCATAAAATATTATCATTACTCTTTGTCATGTTCATCATCATATATCTTTTACTTTAGTAACTTGGCTAGTACAACGGAAGGGACGTCTCCCCAGAACATAACATCATTGTAAACGGAAGGCAGCCACCCGAGGACAAAAGCCCTCACAAACGGAAGGTGGCGTTAGTGCCCAAAGTATAGTTTGCGGTGCCACCCGAGGACATGAGCCCTTATAAACGGAAGGTGGGGAACCTGGCCGGAAGGTACGTGCAAGACCCGATTTCATTTTCATAAACGGAAGGCTACCACCCGAGGACCTTAGCCCCCACATTACAGAAGGTGGTATATAACCCAAAACATAACACGGAATCACCCCAATAAGTAGAAGGTGACTGACCCGCCAGAAGGTACATGCACGACCCGGATAACGTAAATACGCCAAGAACCGTCTTCCACTTATCTTTATCATGTTTCGTTTCTTTTACGTATCATAATTACATTACATCATCGTAATCGTAATCATAAAACGTAATTATAATCATTAAACGTCATCATAACCATATTTTCATATCATTAAAATAGTCATACTTCATAGCATTAAATCATTTAATAAACATCATCTACATAGCAAATATTTCATATCCCGCACACCATAAATAACATAGCATAAACATCGTATAAAGTATCATAAAACATAGTTTGGAAAGGGAGTGCGGGTGCTAGCGAAGAGACGTTACCCGAAATCCCGCTTTACCAACTTTTGATAGCCGGGGGAGGCTTGTAATATCCTTTATCTTCTTTAATCTATTCAAGAATAATTTTATTAATGAACGTTTCGTTATTTAGCTTTTAAGCCTAAACATTAGCTAGCGGTTATTAACGTCATAACGTTCCTTATAACGCGTAAAGGTCTCATTAAAGGTCGTTATTATCTTAGTCCTGAATAACTTCTTAAGGTGACTCTAAAATAACTAATTAGGTGGAATAACTCCTTTAGTTATACTTTTAGAATTATCGAAACATTATACTTACAATTACACATATTATAAGAGTTCATAGTTAATTATCCATTAATCGTCTATCATTAAACTAATTAAGTTTATAGCTATATTATAACCATTAACATTATTTTAATATTATTTAATCTCATAAAACTCGTAAGTCAAGCTATCTTGTTATATTAAGTATTAGTGGAGGTAATAATAAATTAAACTCATATTATAAATAGCAAGCTTATTTGGATTTTAATTAGTTTTAAACAACTCAACTAGTTTAGTAATCATGAAATATAACCCAATAATAGTTTTTAGGAGTCAAGTTAAGCGGTTTAATTAAACTAACCAAATCAGTCCATAAAATAAGTTCAAACATATTTTTAGCCCAATAAATTAACCAAGTTTGTTAAACTAAGTGAATCAGTTTTCTTTAGGCCCAAACTTAAACTAATCATCAAAGGGTGTAATTGGGCTTGTATTAGTAGTACTTGAAAATCTGAAAATTAAAAGAACACAAGAGGTAATTTGTACCTCTGCTACTTGAGCAGGGGCGACTTCACGCGGCTCAGGCAAGAGGGAGGACGGAGCTCCGGTGACTGGCGTCTCCGGCGAATGGCGATGGTGTGACGGAACGCTGCTGGGCATCGGTCGTTGGTGGTGCTTGCACGCACACGGCGTATGAAGGAAAGGACGCGAGAAGAAGAGCGCGACAGAGAGAGAGAGGACGCGAGGTCGGGTGCCGGTGGTCGGCGGAGCTCCGGCGAGTGACGGTCGAGGTAGGGCGAGCAGGTGGGCGGCGCAGGTGCTGCGCGAGCCGGCAACAGCCAGTGGTGGTGGTGTTTGAAGCCCGAAACAGAGGAGAGAAAGAAAATTGGGTTTTCTTTTTTTTTTTGGGTTTCTTTGAGTCGTGTTTTCCGGCGAGTTGATGACTGAAAAAAATCTGATTAGTTCTTAGGTGGTGGTGAAGTGAGATGAAAGGATGAAAGTTGTTGGTGATGGTGTGATGCTTGGTGGACATGGCTATTTATAGCCATTATCAAGTTTGAAGATAACCATGGAGTAGAAGAGAATTTGAGTAAGTATTCTCCTCTTGAGGTAATGGTAGAAATACTTGATTGGTTGGGAGAGAAAAGATTGCTTATTGGGCTGCCATGTAAGAGGAGGAAGGAAAGTTGAAGATGCCATGTAAGAGGAGGAAGAAAAGTTGAAGAAGGAAGGAGGAAGGAAATTGGTGGGAAAGTTCAAGTTTGATTTTTCCACTTCACTTACCTATTCTTCTTTTCTTTTGCTTCTACTATTATTATTATTATTATTATTATTATTAAACTAAAATATTTTCACTTTGGGTAATTCATATTAAAAGAGAAGTTATGCATATTGTGATTTTTAATTACTTACTTGTTAAGCTAATTATAATTCATAACTACTTAATAAAAATTACATTCTTCTCTTTTATTTATTTTAGAAAAATCATACCTTAATAGCTTATAATAGTTTTATTAGAACTTCATTGATAACATAATTAGTAAAACAACAACTAGTTGGCTAATTAAGCATGTTTAAATTTTCAGGATATTACATTCTCACCCCCTTAGAAAAAGTTTCGTCCTCGAAACTTAAATAACGCAGTCAAGTGCCGAGTAAAGCCTTTCACATTCACATATAAGTGCATAACACATATACATAGTAGTAAGTAGTACGCACACATAACTTTGCATAATTATAAGTCCTTCAAGCAAACAAATGCAGGTATCCTGATCATTATTAGTTAAAACCAACAACAGTCGTACGCACATCGAGTTTGTTAATCCACGTCCAACCATACTTTTTTAAATAGCAGGAGAGGGATTAAAGAAGGCGTCATTAGCTTCAGTCTGTTGCATTACGTATGCTCTTCCCGCTTATGTGGACCCATATTATTAATTTCCTTCTCTCTAATTCTCATCATTCACATAATCTCGAATTCCATTATATATTTCGAATCCTCATGACTTCAAATGTCCAAAAACATAATATCATACGTGGTCCGCCAGTTTACTAGAAAGCCTAAACCCAAATTCATTAAGCTAACTTGCCTTTAATACATCAATCTACTCCTCTCTCATAACCATTTGAAGAGTTTAATCGTGCTTTGCATATAGCTTATTCATTCTCCTTCTATAATATGATCGTCATTGGACATTTATGAGCATCACATTTTGAACTTGTCTTTAAAATGACAGTATCATCTCATAAGGTATTCACAAAACTGCTAAATTCATTATTTCATTATTTATCCATCCTCAATTTCAGTCATCACATTAAACCAATATTATCATCATAGCCCCAAAGTTAAAACATTTACCTTCCTAATCAATCATAACATATTCCTAACCAAGTTTCTTACATAATTAACATCAAGTGTTCAAGCTCTTAATTGCTCAGGATTCTATCAACCTACATAGTGGCTTATTCTTCATCACGACTTCGATTTCCTTAACATTTCCTCAAGATTCTATAAACATTTCTCCTTTTTTTTTTTTTTTTTTTTTTAATGGGAGTTCTATCACTTGAATTCATCTATTACACATTATATCAATGACTTTACTAATAAGACATTCATCAAATAAATTCTCAAACAAAAAGGTTTCTTGCCTGAAGTTTTTCAAAGAAGGTCAAACACTTACTTCTCCAAATTCAGTTTTCTATTCACAACCATATGCTTACTTCCTAATCACACTCCATGTAGCTATTACATCTCCAAGTAGCTATTACATCTCCAAGTAGCACACTCCTATTCCTTCAAGATATATATTTGTCTAACTTCTTCAATCAATGCTTCACATTACTTAAAAGCCATAACACCAACCATAACATCCAACATACATTATGACGTACTTCCGCTTTTCAAAAACTCAAATCCTGAAGTAATATCTAGTACTCTCTAACTCCTCAAGTAGAAATCCTAATTTCTTATAAATTTTTGAATCTCAAAATCGGCATAAAAAATTCAATCCCAAAATAAGTATCACGTCATTAAATAATTGGATAATCTCCACCATACCATTAACTTTAGATATTCAGAATGCCTTAACCCCCTTTTCTTTATACCACCCAAAAATATATTCTTAATCATCATGAAATCTCTTTTACATTAGTTTATTAACACTTTTTGTGTCTTACCTCGAACATAAAATATAACCACTCATACCTCAAAAGATCATTCACAAATCATTCGTCCCTATTACTCAAATAACCATCAGTTTATCCTTGAGCCATTCAACATCAAACTTTTCACATAATTCATACAAAGTAAGAATCTCGTAATTTTCCCTTTAGCATCTTATTTCTTAGATTCTACTAATCCAAAACTTAAAATTACCAATCCCTAAATATTATCCTCAAAAGACCATAAGGTTGAATTCTTATTTCTTAGCTTCTAATAACCCAAAAATTAAGCTCGTTCCAATCTCCAAATATTATTCAAAAGATGAAAAGATGATACTTTTAAGTTTAAATTCTCATATCTCAATTCTTAAGACCCAAATAGTCATCAATTAACCTCAACTTCCTTATCATCTAATTTCCCAAAGGATCATACCTAGGCGATGCAAAGTCTAATACTCCGCACTTCCGCTAGGTTTCGGCCCGATACCATTCCCGTAACGCCCGAAAATACATAACCTTAATTGTCAGCGGAATCATAGCTTAAGCCTGTGGGTTAGGGCCCACTAATGATATAATAGTAAAATGATAATTCATCTATACATTTGCTCATCATAAAACAATACTTGTTCGTCTATCATACAAAATGTTCTAAACCTCATAAAACCATACATAGTCTCCTCAACACATCTCTTTATAATAGCCATACTGTAACTGTTCTTCAATACCTAAAACATAAAACAAAACGTCATGAGCCAAGGCTCAGTAACATACTACCCTAACATCGTAAAAGCATTTCAACTTATTTTAGTTGCAAACAGGGAGAAGAGAAATATAGTCAATCCATTTCATAAATATAGCCATTAAATCATAATCATAAAATATTATCATTACTCTTTGTCATGTTCATCATCATATATCTTTTACTTTAGTAACTTGGCTAGTACAACGGAAGGGACGTCTCCCCAGAACATAACATCATTGTAAACGGAAGGCAGCCACCCGAGGACAAAAGCCCTCACAAACGGAAGGTGGCGTTAGTGCCCAAAGTATAGTTTGCGGTGCCACCCGAGGACATGAGCCCTTATAAACGGAAGGTGGGGAACCGGCCAGAAGGTACGTGCAAGACCCGATTTCATTTTCATAAACGGAAGGCTACCACCCGAGGACCTTAGCCCCCACATTACAGAAGGTGGTATATAACCCAAAACATAACACGGAATCACCCCAATAAGTAGAAGGTGACTGACCCGCCAGAAGGTACATGCACGACCCGGATAACAGAATACTGCCAAGAACCGTCTTCCACTTATCTTTATCATGTTTCGTTTCTTTTACGTATCATAATTACATTACATCATCGTAATCGTAATCATAAAACGTAATTATAATCATTAAACGTCATCATAACCATATTTTCATATCATTAAAATAGTCATACTTCATAGCATTAAATCATTTAATAAACATCATTTACATAGCAAATATTTCATATCCCGCACACCATAAATAACATAGCATAAACATCGTATAAAGTATCATAAAACATAGTTTGGAAAGGGAGTGCGGGTGCTAGCAGTAGACGTTACCTGAAATCCTGCTTACCAACTTTTGATAGCCGGGGGAGGCTTGTAATATCCTTTATCTTCTTTAATCTATTCAAGAATAATTTTATTAATGAACGTTTCGTTATTTAGCTTTTAAGCCTAAACATTAGCTAGCGGTTATTAACGTCATAACGTTCCTTATAACGCGTAAAGGTCTCATTAAAGGTCGTTATTATCTTAGTCCTGAATAACTTCTTAAGGTGACTCTAAAATAACTAATTAGGTGGAATAACTCCTTTAGTTATACTTTTAGAATTATCGAAACATTATACTTACAATTACACATATTATAAGAGTTCATAGTTAATTATCCATTAATCGTCTATCATTAAACTAATTAAGTTTATAGCTATATTATAACCATTAACATTATTTTAATATTATTTAATCTCATAAAACTCGTAAGTCAAGCTATCTTGTTATATTAAGTATTAGTGGAGGTAATAATAAATTAAACTCATATTATAAATAGCAAGCTTATTTGGATTTTAATTAGTTTTAAACAACTCAACTAGTTTAGTAATCATGAAATATAACCCAATAATAGTTTTTAGGAGTCAAGTTAAGCGGTTTAATTAAACTAACCAAATCAGTCCATAAAATAAGTTCAAACATATTTTTAGCCCAATAAATTAACCAAGTTTGTTAAACTAAGTGAATCAGTTTTCTTTAGGCCCAAACTTAAACTAATCATCAAAGGGTGTAATTGGGCTTGTATTAGTAGTACTTGAAAATCTGAAAATTAAAAGAACACAAGAGGTAATTTGTACCTCGCTACTTGAGCAGGGGCGACTTCACGCGGCTCGGGCAAGAGGGAGGACGGAGCTCCGTGATCGGCGTCTCCGGCGAATGGCGATGGTGTGACGGAACGCTGCCGGGCATCGGTCGTTGGTGGTGCTGCACGCACGCAGCCGTATGAAGGAAAGGACGCGAGAAGAAGAGCGCGACAGGAGAGAGAGAGGACGCGAGGTCAGGTGCTGGTGGTCGGCGGAGCTCCGGCGAGTGACGGTCGAGGTAGGGCGAGCAGGTGGGCGGCGCAGGTGCTGCGCGAGCCGGCAACAGCCAGTGGTGGTGGTGTTTGAAGCCCGAAACAGAGGAGAGAAAGAAAATTGGGTTTTCTTTTTTTTTTTGGGTTTCTTTGAGTCGTGTTTTCCGGCGAGTTGATGACTGAAAAAAATCTGATTAGTTCTTAGGTGGTGGTGAAGTGAGATGAAAGGATGAAAGTTGTTGGTGATGGTGTGATGCTTGGTGGACATGGCTATTTATAGCCATTATCAAGTTTGAAGATAACCATGGAGTAGAAGAGAATTTGAGTAAGTATTCTCCTCTTGAGGTAATGGTAGAAATACTTGATTGGTTGGGAGAGAAAAGATTGCTTATTGGGCTGCCATGTAAGAGGAGGAAGGAAAGTTGAAGATGCCATGTAAGAGGAGGAAGAAAAGTTGAAGAAGGAAGGAGGAAGGAAATTGGTGGGAAAGTTCAAGTTTGATTTTTCCACTTCACTTACCTATTCTTCTTTTCTTTTGCTTCTACTATTATTATTATTATTATTATTATTATTATTAAACTAAAATATTTTCACTTTGGGTAATTCATATTAAAAGAGAAGTTATGCATATTGTGATTTTTAATTACTTACTTGTTAAGCTAATTATAATTCATAACTACTTAATAAAAATTACATTCTTCTCTTTTATTTATTTTAGAAAAATCATACCTTAATAGCTTATAATAGTTTTATTAGAACTTCATTGATAACATAATTAGTAAAACAACAACTAGTTGGCTAATTAAGCATGTTTAAATTTTCAGGATATTACAGTTAGTCCCATATTTATAATGGTGACTTATTAGGTTAAATAGAGTAAATGAGCCGCTTAGGGCCTATGGGCCATATAACGAGTTATTCCAAATAGAGGAATGATCATACTCGTATTGGGCCGATATGTTATTTTTAAGGTAATCGGGTTTATAGACCGCTTTAGGTGGCGTCATTATTATTCCTATACAACTAGCCCACCAGGTCTAAGTTCGATTGAAGATTGAACTTGAGCTGGATGCTTTATAATTTAGCTATAGAATGTGCCTTGAGGCTTTATAATATATTACAATCTCGACAATAAGTGTTACAAAGATAATGTCGAGCTTATACCATTGTACTTGGTTTCTTTTCGAGCCACAAGTTGCTAATCGATCAGCTGACAATACATGGTGTCAAGCTTGTACTGTCGCACTTGCTACTTTTCAAATGACAAGTTGCTAATCAGTCAGCTGACAATTCATGGATCCTTGTCGGAAGTTGCGAGGTTTCTTTTAGCATGAAAGAAAAGAATGTAGTATAGCAATTAATACTCAACTTTTTGTGATGTCATATGCTCACTAGCCCCACTCTTGAGTTTATGTCAGCTTAAGAGTGACATCAACAATCTTTTTTTATATGAGGTAACACTTGTCTGACATTATCATTAAGCTTAAATATATCTAGTCACTATAAAGCATTCTATTTTGCAATGTTTTAGCCAGCTATTATGATATGTCTTTTAGTCTCATGACATATACTTACTAGCCCCCCACTCTTATGTTGAGTTTGAGTTGGCCTAAGAGTAGAATGGTCAGGCATTCATAAATTATGCTATGGATATGAGCAATAAAGTCATTTAATGCATATGTTTTGTATATGTATGCTCCTTTAAGTTATGTCCTGAAGGTCTGCTATGGTGTAGTCATGACTTTTGACATAAGCATAATTAAAGCAAACTGACTAATACTTGTTGTGAGATGGACTTATCACACTCTTGTCGTATGTTCTTGCAAGTGATCTTAGCATATTTATTGAGTAGTTTTGTCAATTTAAACCTCTATTTATACTCAATTTAAATTCGGCTAGTTTAATGCATAGAACAATAATTTATAAGACAAAGATTGAGAAATGCAGGCAATTTCAAAATGAGACATAATTTGCGCTAACATAGATGATATAGGAAGAAAAAACTTAGCTCTGCTCCTCTAATAGTAGAAGTTGAGTCTGTGATATGCCTTATTGAAATACATAGACCATGCTTAAGCTCAAATATAGAGCGTAGCTTCGAGAAATCATGAGCTTGATAATATCTCTTGCTCTCCCGGTTTGCATGTATACAAGACAACTAGACAAGTGTGCTCAGCCAAGGTTTGCATGCACCATCCTTTGTGAGTGTCGGTGGAAATTCAGGAGCAATAATCTGTATATTCCGCTTCTCACTTAACGGCGGATTAATATATCACTGACCGCTAGCAGAGATAGTCAAGATTAGAGTTTGCTTCTCTTTAACGGCATATCCACTTAGGTTGTAGACCGTCAACAGAGATAGTCAATTTGATGTTTGCTTCTGTTGTAACGGCAGATCCACTTAGGTCGTAGACCGTTAATAGAGATAGATCAATTTGAGGTTTGCTTCTCTTTTAACGGCATATCCATTTAGGTCGTAGACCGTTAATAGAGATAGCCAATTTGGGGCATGCTTCTCTTTAACAGCAGATCCACTTAGGTTGTAGACCGATAAGAGAGATAGTCATGGCTATTGTGTCACTTCTCGCTTAGCTTCTCCCAGACGGTTAGTCGTTAATGCACATATCGTTATTAGAGATTACCATGCTGTTCTAATAGAGATCTCTGAAATATCTAGAAGATGCTCACTTATTAAAATAAGTGGCTCTTCCCGGTGGTGCCAGACTTCTTTCAAGTATTTTGTTTGAGCATTTAGAGTGCTCATTAGCGCCTTATTTTTCATCCGATGGAGTGAAAAAATTAGGTCTCGGTGCCTTGTAACTTTGATGGAAGAGATCTTCATATTCACGGAATATGCATATTTGCATCTACTGATAAAATTTAGGAATTTGCAGATTCAGAGTAGTTACTTCATATAGGCCTCATTCTTTAAATTCAATGATTGGAGGAAGCTAGTAATGTGGAGACACGGCTCAAACAAGGACGATCACTTGATGATACATCTGCTCAAATAAAGAGCTTAACGAGTGTGCAAATGGAAGCTTTAAGTCCAACCTCCTTGTCCAGTGACTAACTCTTGATCTTGCAACTTTGACTCTGTTGTTGCATGTCCCCAATATACTCGGGCCAAAGATGATTTACCCAAATAAAGAGCATTATAGTATATGAGCTGGAATTTATGTACCAATAATGAAGCTTGCTCATGTTTGATTAGAGTGCCGTCATTAGCAGTGGAGTGCCATGAGAAAAATAGTTTTTGCTAAATTGAAGTTCAGATTATATGAAACTAGCCATTGCTTGTTCTTGAATTCAAAAGGAAAGATATGGATGTGTAGGAGGTGCATCTGCACATTGGCACTATAACTCCACTGTTCGGAATCCGCGAGTCAGCTCTCCAAACGAGGTCTCCAACAAGGTATACGAGCCATCATCTGAAAATTTCTTCACTTGATTCTGGTCCACAAATAAGGTCTCGTTTAGAGATAAATTGGGCAGACAATCCAATTAGTTGGAGTTTCCGCCTCAGCAAGAGTAATTACAATTTGTAAAACGTGTGTATTTGCTTGTAAGAGTACAACAATCATGATCACATAATGGTAGCATTGTACAACTGTAAAACTCAATGAAACCTTCTATCAAGCACTCAGAGTGCACAACATTAGCTCAATAAGGGGGAAAAAGGAGCATCTAACATTCTGACTCCAATGAGCGAGGCATTTTGTCACACACTTTGTGTGCATCACTGATATGTGCTTGTGTATATTGATTCCCCAAATTGATAAGGTATATTAGTTTGATGTAAACATACAATGGACTTAACCAAGGCAGACCAATATTCAAGTCATTGCACACAATTTCAATTCTAAATTGTATATCAACATGAATGGCACAAATAGAGAACTTATCTTTCCATTGAATTATTGCCCTCTTTGTAGGTGAAGGTTCTGATCCTCGCACGAGAAACCATTGAAGAGCTGTCGTTAGTTGCGAAGGTGGTCCACGTAACGGCAGAAAATACGGAGCCAAGTTCTTCCCCTATAGAGATACTCCAGTACCTTCACCTTGGTTTGAGCCAATTTCATCTTCTTTATTTATGTAGCAGGTGAAAGGCTCCACTTTTGTAAATATTTCCCATGGATTTCTATCCAACTTTAATTGCTAACTAGGAATCTTGATAAAAGAACAAACCTTCTGGTTTCTCCCTGGTGATACATACTTGTCTGGCCCGCTCGAGAATTTCACCAATACATTGATGATTATAGATCGTTTCTAGATTTTTTATTTTTTAGAGTGGTGAAAATCTGCCGCAGATTAGCATGTAATTAACGTTGATCTCCACCCCAATCTCTCCTTGAGGTTCCGGAGCAATAATTAATTATTATTGCCCCTCCTTCTAGCGCCAATTGTCTCGGTTTCAAACAACAGGGTACCAGATATTGCGAGGCCGCCATGTATAACAATCCTTACACCTCGCCGGTAAGATATGCCTGCAAGATGAACTCCAAACACGGGGTGGGTTCGCCGTGGCGGAGCCTCCGACGCCTCCAAGCACTCCAAAGATGGATAAATATCATAGAGAAAGTAGGGTAATTTGTAGAGAGTGGAGAGAGATCCCCTTACCTTGACCGTTAGTCCCATATTTATAATGGTGACTTATTAGGTTAAATAGAATAAATGAGCCGCTTAGGGCCTATGGGCCATATAACGAGTTATTCCAAATAGAGGAATCATCATACTCGTATTGGGCCGATATGGTATTGTTAAGGTAATCGGATTTATAGACCGCTTTAGGTGGCGTCATCATTATTATTCCCATACAACTACTACTACTATTATTACTATTACTATTATTACTATTACTATTATTATTATTAGTATTATCATTATTATTATTATTACTATTATTATTGCTGTTATTACTATTACTATTATTATTAATTTATATATTTTTTAAAGTCCTTATGAATCATCCGAAAGGATATCTAAAGTTAGATTTTTCTAACCTATGCCACAAGACATATGTTAAGAATTTCAAGATTTTTATAGAAAAATATAATACAACAAGATTTTATTTGGGGATAATAAATAAAGATAGATGATGAAGATAGAGATAATCATGTAAGATTTTTTTAGTTTGGTTGGATTTTGAAATTGAAAATTTTTTATATAATGATATCTTATATAGAATTTTTGATGTTCTTAACCTACACCTTGTGGTATAGGTTAGAACGACCTTCTAAAATTATATGCATATTTTCTTAAACAAAAAAAGTAAGGGTTTTTCTACGTTATACCCTTGTGTTTTTCTACGTTATACTCCAATCTTTTCAGAATTCCACACAATACCCTTATACTTACTGTAGACACATAATCGTGTCTCCCCATTTAAGGATCCGATGATGAAACATACCGCGGCATTAGTTGGCGCGACTCAACGGAAGAGCAATCTAAAGAACCAATCCAAAATGTGTTTTGAAATGATATTCTAAAGCCCAATTAATTGTCCATGATGATTAATTGTATTTTAAGCCCATAAAATATTTTTATTCCATTTTAAAAGCCCAATCAAATATTTCTTATTTTAATAGATATTTTTCATAAATATTTTTATTATCTTTGATAAATAAATCAGATTTTTAATCCGCAAAATTCCATCTCCGGAATTTTATGGATAAAAAAGGTATCTTCGAAAGACGCGCAAACGAATATGCTCGAATATTCCAGAATATGCGCCGGACGCAGGGGTTGCGCTCAGCGCGCCACGTGCGTCCAACACATTGGTCATATCGCGTCAGGTGAGCCAATGAGCGCCTGACACGTAGATTTTGTGACTCACACAGAGTCCTGCGTCTGACGCAAGTCTTGTGTGATATTCAACTTTCTTTTCTATCTTTTCAAAACGCATTTACACGTGCCTAAACCTGATTGGGCTGGATGCGTTAGGCACACCAATGTGCGCCTGACGCGTGGCTCTGCACCTGCCACGTAGGACTGCGCCTGGCGCGGGTCTTGCGTGGAGCGCACGTCTCCTTTTCGCTATAAATATCCGTGATTTCCTGAATTACGGGCGGCTTTTCATATTATTATTTCACGCATACAAATTCTCTCAAATACTCCGAAATACACTTCGAATACTTCAAACACTCAAACACTCAAATACTTTCAATACTTTCAACCAATTCTTAATCACTGCGTTCTTGGTTTCACGATTGCTCCGCCTAAAGATCATTGCGCTCCTCAATCTAAGCTGCATAGATATAATCCTGAGGGTCCTTAAATAAATTCTATATTTTTTTTATTGAAGTTACTAACCACTTATTTCATGATGTAGATATTTAATATAAAAGTGCTCTACTGTATATTCTAAACCTTCTTCTTTCTTTTTATTTATTTTTCATATTATTACATACTTGCCTGAACATTCTATGCATATTATATGATTGTCCCTACTTTATTGCTTTTATCACCCACATGTTATTTTTGCTAATCAAAGACCTAAAGAACTGTTCTAACATTAATCAGATTAATTTGGACAACTTGCTAGGTTTCCTGTAATTTTATTGCCTAATAACATGTCACTAAAAAATAGTCTTTTATGTGTTTCCTGAACCTACTTAGACTAAATATTTTTAGGGTGCTTAAAACGTTATTTGATTATTCTATGGCATAAAATTAGTTGTGAATCGATATTTAGTAGAGGCCAACTTTGGGCGAATGTGGTTCATTATGACTATATTCGTACCCTCACCCCCGAACTCAATCTTTGGTTCATTTAGACCATCTATGGAGTCAAGACGGGGAAATCTACATTGGATAATTTGTCCCTATGAGTTTCCCATATCCAATTAGGTTTATGATTCTTCCTAAAAAGAATTGTTGGCGACTTCTTTCAAAACAATTTTCAATAAAACCTTTACAGTGGGGTAGTCAAATCTAATACGCGCTCACACCGCGTAGGCGAAATAAAAACACGCCTACACTTACATCTTGTAATGCACAATGCCTCCTTCGTTAACTATCCGTAATTAATATCTTTTTCTTTTTGTAATTTAGCGGATCTAAATTAACTTATAAATATTTTTTACAAGAGTAAAACTATGTATAGTTTTACTAGATTACAAAACATAAACTACGTCTAGTTAACATTGGGGGTATTATGCATTAAAATTTGTAAGTTTAATAAGTGTGCTGTGTGGAATTTTAAAAAGGTCGGTATACAACGTAGAATTAAGAGAAACACAGAGTTATAATGTAGAAAAACAGAAAATAATAATAATAATAATAATAATAATAATAATAATAATAATAATAATAATAATAATAATAATAATAATAATAATAATATGTTGGAAAAACATCTACTCTGATTTTTTTTAATGTTTTCATCACTTTAGGTTTTATGCTTGTTAACGTAGATATATCTAGCAGTATATTAGTAAAGGTTACAAAAAAGAAGTAGGTTTTTCACAAATATATATTCACGCGAATTCAACAACATATTAGATGATTATATTTATTTAAATATAAATCTCCCTATGTTCCCTTTTTATGCTAGATAAAAATCTTTAAAGAAACAAATATATTAAAGTCAAACCAAGAATATCATAAAGAATCGGATGGAGTAAAAAAATATATAATCAAAGTAGGATGTATGGATAATACAAAATAAAAATATTCAAGAAGTATAAAGGGATGGGTGAATTTCTGTAGGTGTGAGTAATACTAACGAGACAATCCACATGAATAAATATACAGGTTGGATAACTTTTAACACAATAATATAGACCTGGCAAAAAATGGTCTGACTCAAAAACTCAAACCGATCATATCTTCTTTGGTTTTGAACAAGATTTTCCGACCCGTAAGCCAAAATGACCCGAACCCAATGAATCCAAAAAGTTTGGGTGTGGATTGAACATGACCCGACCCGATGACCCGAAATTCTAACAAAATTTTAAAAAGTGAAATTTTTGAAATGGAAAATATAATATTTGAGATAATATAATTAATAAATAATCAAACATATTTACATATGTACATGAAATAAGTGTTTATTTTCACATCAAATTCAATTTCTTTGATTTGTTATGATAGAACATCGTTTGTAGTACTATTATTGATTATGTGTTATTAATATGGTCATTCTATCATACTCGCAACCCACTTAGTACTTTTTAAAATTATAGTACTAAAGATGAAATAATATGATCATCATAGTACTAAGATGAAATACTAGTTTTACAAATGAAAAAAGAAGTTGATAAAAAGGCTTCATTAATTCGTGTTATAACCTAATCCGACTCGCAACCCACATAAACCGACCCGCATTTATTAAACTCGAAACCCGCCCGCCCATCCCCTTTAATAGGTTGACAATAAACATCAATTTTGTAGGAGTTTAAATTTTTATAAGGGCTAGGGTGAAAATTGGTGGTTTTAGACGTATCGGGCCGGACCAAGTTCATGTTGAATGATACATATTGGATAACTTTAAACACTAACATAGTCCGTTAAATCACCAATACGACCCATAACATATTCAACGAAAGGATAACATGAAATCTTACCACCCATCTAATAAATCAAATACTTCCTGAGTTCTGAAATAAGTGAAAGAGATAAGTATTTCACTTATTTTAGAATGGAGGAAGTTTTAGACATAATCAATTTATACGACAAACCACGTAGATCAGCTACACACTCTTTAGCCTTTGGCTCTTGCAAAATTTCAACATCTATAAAACTAAATATTTGGCCTATATAAGTCTTTAACATATTATAAAGTAGGGCCATGAGTTTAACAAATTAGAAAACAATTACACTTGGTCCATATAAATAACAGTCTGGCCCAATAAGTTATAGCCCCAAATTGTAGGTTAAAATTATTACAGACCACATAGTCGTAAATCTCATAATAATAAGTTATTAGAAACTTAACCCGTTCGATATCACCATCAATCTCCAATTTTTGGTTTTGAGAGTAAAAGCCATATGATATAAGGGGTATAGTCATACTTATACTAAACATATTAATTTTAAAAACTAACAACAGAAATCTAAAAACTACTGTTTCGGTATTGAATAAGAGGGTACCTGATATTACGAGGCAGCCATGTACAACAGTCCTTGAACCTCGCCGGTAAGATGTGCCTGCAAGATGAACTCCAAACATGGGGTGGGGTCCCCATGGCGGAGCCTCCGACGCTTCAAGTCGGCACTCCAAAGATGGATCAATATCATAGAGAAAGTAGGGTAATTTGTAGAGAGTGGAGAGAGATCCCTTTACCTTGACCCTTAGTTGGGTATTTATAATGGTGACTTGTTAGGTTAAACGGAGTAAATGAGCCGCTTAGGGCCTATGGGCCATATAACGAGTTATTCCTAATAGAGGAATGATCACATTCGTATTGGGCCGGTATATTATTATTAAAATAATGGGGAATTAGACCGCTTTAGGTGGCGTCATTATTATTCCCATACAACTAGCCCCACAGGTCTAAGTTCAATTGGAGATTGAACTTGAGCTGGATGCTTTATAATTTAGCTATAGAATGTGCCTAGAGACTTTATAATATATTACAATCTCGGCAATTAGTGTTACAAAGATAATGTCGAGTTTGTACCGTTGCATTGGTTTCTTTTTGAGTCACAAGTTGCTAATCAGTCAGCTGACAATACATGGTGCCGAGCTTGTACCGTTGCACTTGCTACTTTTCGAATCACAAGTTGCTAATCGGTCAGCTGACAATACATGGATACTTGTCCGAAGTTGCCAAGTTCTTTTTAGCTTGAAAGTAAATAATGTAGTTTAACAATTAACAACTGGGTCACTTTGTTAACTTTACATTTCTATTATGATTTGAGCAATTAATACTCAAAAAACTTTTTTCTGGTGTTATATGCTTACTAGCCCCCCCCACTCTTATGTTGAGTTTGAGTCAACGTAAGAGTAGTATGGTCTGATATTCATAAAATATGCTATGGATATGAGCAATGAAGTCATTATATGCATATGTTTTGTGTATGTATACTCCTTTAAGTTATGTCCTGAAGGTCTACTATGGTGTAGTCATGATTCTTCACATAAGCATATTTGAAGCAATCTTATTGACACTTGTTGCAAGATTAACTTAATTAAGCTCTGGTACAGTATGTTACAGTATGTTCCTGCAAGTGAGCTCAACATATTCATTGGATAGTTTGCGTCAATTTTAGACCTCTACTTATGCCCAATTTAAATTTGGCCACTTTGATACATTAAACAATAATTTATAAGACAAAGCTTAAGAAATGCAAGCAATTTCACAATGAAAAATAAGTTGTGCTCACATAGATGATATAGGAAGAAGGACTTAGCTCTGCTCCTCTAATGGGAGAAGTTGAGTCTGTGATCCGCCTTATTAAAATACATAGACCATACTTAAGCTCAAATAAAGAGCATAGCTTCAAGAAATCACGAGCTTAATAATATCTCTTGTTTTGCATTTGGAGGTCTGCATGTATACAAGACACATGTGCTCAGCTAAGGTTTGCATGCACCATTTTCTGTGAATGTCTGCGGAATTTCAGGAGCAATAATCTATATATCCTGCTTCTCACTTAACGACGGATCAATATATCACTGACCGGTAGCCGAGATAGTCAGGTTATGGTTTGCTTCTCTTTAACAGCAGATCCACTTAGGTCGTAGACTGTTAATAGAGATAGTCAATTTGAGGTTTGCTTCTCTTTTAACGGCAGATCCACTTAGGTCGTAGACTGCTAATAGAGATAGTCAATTTGGGATATGCTTCTCTCTAACGGCAGATCCACTTAGGTCGTAGACCGATAAGAGAGATAGTCATGGCTGTTGTGTTACTTCTCGCTTCTCCTCGACAGTTAGTCGTTAATGCATATATCGTTAGTTCAGCCTGATTTGCCCAAATAAAGAGCATAATAGTATGTGAACTGGAGTTTATGTACCAATACTGAGGCTTGCTCATATTTGATGAGAGTGCTGTTAGCAGCTTATTTTCATATGATGGAGTGAAAAAAATCAAGTCTGGTTTGTTGTGACCTTGATGGAAGGGATCACCAGATTCACGGGATATTCATGTCTACCTTTATTATGTAAATGTGCAGATATGCTATACATCTGCTCAAACGATGACGATCACTCAATGACATACATCTGCTCAAATAAAGAGCTTCACGAGTGTGCAAATGGAAGCTTTTGAGTTCAGCCTTGTATGGCGACTAGCTCTTGCTCTTGCAACTCTATGCGACTTTAACGCATCTTATTCTTTTTAGTAAAAGAAGTAGAGTCTACCAACCATGGTTTACACATGAGTTTACTGAGACATAGTCTGGCATATTGGGTCTGTGAGGTGTGGTCTGCAGCATGGTTTGTAAGCCATGATCGATGAGTCTGCTCGACTAATGCTGCCATAAAAGGTTCTGCAGGTCTTGTCCTCGGCTTTTATTATGCTAGATTGAATTGAGTAATTCCAAGTAGATGGAAGTTGTAGCACACATAATCCAAATAAAAACCGAGTAAAAGAATAAAACTTCCCTGGCTTGCTGGCCCTTAGTATTGGAGTAACTACACATATTTCTGAGTGCATTTGCTCCTGGAGACACATGGTTGCTTAGATAGTGCAACGATCATAAATGCCTAAATAGCAAATGAATTTCTCCTGAGCAGTTTGTCAAATGATTAGTGTGCAAATAGATAATACTAGCAGGTCCAAGTAAATGCTTGATCCCATCAAACAATAAGGATATATAAGAAACTTGATGTCATATTGTAGTTCAATATGCTGTGATTGGAATTTCTAGAGACCAATGAGACTTGGTTTAGTGATTACTATCCAATAGAATAGTAGGTGAATTGATTTCTCAAGTCATTCTATCATATTAGCACACATAACACTAGCATATAGAAGATATAGAGATCGTATTATGTTCTGATTTCATTGAAAGACAACTTGATGTTTTGATTTCATTGAAGCATATTGTCAAACACTTTATGTGCGTTATTGAGGTGTGCTTTCCTACATGACATTGAATGATAAATTTTACCCCAAATTGATAAGGTATTTTCGTTTGATGTTTAGTTACAATGATCTCAACCAATGCAGACCAATATTCAAGTCATTGCACACAAATTCAAGTTCTAAAATGTATATTTAACAATAATGGCACAAATAAAGAACTTATCTTTCCATTGGATTAATTGCCCTCGCTCTGTTGCTGAAGGCTCTGATCCTTGCACGAGAAGCCATTAAAAATCTGGCATTAGTTGCGAAGGTCATGGCAAAAAAAAACCGGAGCCACTACTGCTCAAACGAAGTGTGTTGTTGCTATCCCTCTCTTCCTTTTTTTTTTCAATTTGAAGCAATAAATCATCTTGAAATCCTGATGAAGTAGCAAAACCAAGCAGATGTAGTGATGCTCATTTGTTTGTGTAGTAGGTGAAAAGCTCCACTTTTGTTAAAATTTCCCATGGATTTCTATCCAATTTCAATTGGTAATCGGGTACTTTGATTAAATAATGAACCAATACTTCGCTTGCTTGTTTGCTGCCGGAAAGACTGCAGATTTCACCGGTCATGGTGATGATTATCGAGTTTCCCGATTTTCTAATTCTTTAGAACTGTTGATTCTGATTAGTAAAATCTAGAATTAATTATTAGCGTGTAAATCTGACACAGATAAGCAGGTATCATCGTTCGGTCGTGCACCGATCTCCGCCACAATCCCTCTTGAGGTTCCGGAGCAATAATTAATTATTGCCCCTCCTTCTAGCGCCAATTGTTTCGGTATTGAATAAGAGGGTACCTGATATTACGAGGCAGCCATGTACAACAGTCCTTGAACCTCGCCGGTAAGATGTGCCTGCAAGATGAACTCCAAACATGGGGTGGGGTCCCCATGGCGGAGCCTCCGACGCTCAAGTCGTACCCCAAAGATGGATCAATATCATAGAGAAAGTAGGGTAATTTGTAGAGAGTGGAGAGAGATCCCTTTACCTTGACCCTTAGTTGGGTATTTATAATGGTGACTTGTTAGGTTAAACGGAGTAAATGAGCCGCTTAGGGCCTATGGGCCATATAACGAGTTATTCCTAATAGAGGAATGATCACACTCGTATTGGGCCGGTATATTATTATTAAAATAATGGGGAATTAGACCGCTTTAGGTGGCGTCATTATTATTCCCATACAACTACTTTTACTGTTTTCATATTTTTGTTTTGGTTTAAAAAAAAACTAAAAAGTGGAAACAAAAAATGATAATGAACAAGCCCGATAATTTCTTTTGAACGAACTTCAGTTTAGTGCTCGAGCAATTCCAATGTCATCTTTTGTAATATGATAAAACAACCTTAATTTTTTTTTATTTCCTTTTTTTTGTATTAGAAGCTAGAATGACAATAATATAAATGATATTTGATCTTAGATACAAAATATCACCTCATATACCTTTATTTTTTTTAGTTGCCACATTTAATTATTTTAATACATTCATTAAAAATGCAAATGTTGCATTTAAAGAAAGTATAACTCAACGAACTCAACTACTTGGCACCACGAAATTACTAGAGTTGTTAGTAGACTCTGTTAACCAAATTTGTCATAAAATCCCTACTTTGACAATGTGATAGGAAAAATATGTGTAGTAGGTGAAGAAACGATGAAGAAAAGAAAATACAAATTATGGGGGAAAGTTGTGAATGTACCCCATTTTCGAACAATAAGAGAAGTTTGGCCCAAAAGTTGTTGATACTTTTTATAGACCTTCTGTTTATTATTACATACCATGCGTTAATTAACATATGTCGATGCATTACCTTGACTCTTAATATCTTTTAAAATTGATTAATAAAATTTATAAAAAACTGTGATTTTGAAAATATGTATAGAGATTAATCCAACAACATACTATATAATAGTGTAGGCTTATTTTTATTTCGCCTACGTGGGATGAGCGCGTATTTGATTTGGCTACCCCACTGTAAAGGTTTTATTGAAAATTATTTTGAAAGAAGTCGCCAACAATTCTTTTTAGAAAGAATCATAAACCTAATTGGATGTGGCAAAACCGTAGGGACAAATTATCCAATGTAGATTTTCCCAACCTGACTCCATAGATGGTCAAAGTGAACCAAAGATTGAGTTCGGGGGTGAGGGTACAATACAGTCAGAAACCATATTGCCCATTGCTGGCCTCTACTAAATATCGATTCATTACAGATTTTATGCCAAAGAATAATCATATAACGTTTTAAACACCCTAAAAATATTTAGTCTAAATTGGTTCAGGAAACACATAAAAAGACTAATTTTAGTGACAAGTTATTAAGCAATCAATATTACAGGGAACCTAACAGGTTGTCCAAATTAAACTAACTAATATTAGAACAGTTCTTTAGGTCTTGATTAGCAAAAATAACATGTGGGTGATAAAAAATCATGCAGGACAATCATATAATATGCATAAAATAATCAGGCAAGCATATGATAGTGTATGAAAAGAAATTAAAAGAAAGAAAAAGGTTTATAATATACAGTAGAACGATTTTATACTAAAGATCTACATCAGGAAAGAAACAATTAGTAACTTCAATATAAAATAGAGAATTTATTTAAGGACCCTTAGGATTATACCGTGCCTTGGGTCTGCAAGATTGACAACCTTCGGGACGAGCAATTGTGAAGCCTGAAAAACTAAATGTTTGAATGTATGTAGATTGAATGTGTTTGTGTTTGAAAGTATGAGTTTTGTAGGGAAGTTTAATTTTATGATGCGTAGAGAGGTTCGTAAGATATTCGTCGAGTTCGAAGTGTGTTAATGTGGAAAAAAATCCGTTCTTCAATTTGTACGGAAATCAGGCCTGTTTATAGGGAAAACGACACTGCCCCTCACGCGCCAACTGCGTCTGGTGCAGGCTGACGTGTCCGGTAAAAAGCATACACGTGGTACGCGTTTTGAAAAAGATGAGAAAGAAATTTCGCATCTCACACAGAGAACTGCGCTTGACGCAGGACTCTGAATGAGTCAGAAATCCACGTGTCAAGTGCAGATTAGTGCACCTGACACAGGTGGACAGAGATGCGCCTGACGCACAAGCGCCACCCGGCTGCTCTGCCGTGCCTTTGCCAGCTTTTTTAGAAAACCCGTCTTAAAAGATTTCTTTTATCCTTTAATTACGGATATCTGATTTTACGGGATAAAATCTAATAAAAAATATCTTATGAAAATATTTATTTATTGAAATAAAATAATTAATTATTGTTAAACAATTAATTGGGCTTTTCAAAGAATTGGGCTCAAAATACAATTAATTATCATGAATAATTCATTGGGCTTTAAAATAGGACTTTAACACTTTCGAAATGGTTTTGAATGGCTTTTCAGACTGCTCTGCCCTTGGGTCGGACCAATTAAGACCACGGTATGTTTCATCATCGGATCCTTCAATGGGGAGACACGATTATGTGTCTACAGAAGCCCCCACTTTGACTGAGGTTCAGGAAATCGAAAGTCAAAGTATACGGTGTCGGGACGGAGAACGATTCTAAACGCTCTGCAGTTTAGAACTGATCTATATACACCGGTCTCTCCAAAATAAAGTTAGTATGCAGGACAATAATTACAAGCAATCTGATTACCTGCAGAAGAAGATGTTAGCAGATAGGTGCAAACAACTCACATAATAATGCACATAATGATGCAAAAATGCAAACTTAGACTCTCTAAGGATGCACAAGACGCTATACAAGGATTAAGGTTATGCAAAGCTAAGGGATGACATGTAATGCAATGTTGGGGTTATGCAAGACTAGGATGTAAGTAATGCAAGGTCAGGGTTTTGCAAGGCTGCAATGCAAGGTCAGGATTTTTCAAGGCTAGAAGATGTGGATATGTAGACTGATAGAATGATTAGAAATGCATCGAATGATTTTCGAAAATCGTTTTTAGTAAATGATCGGGGTTCGTAATCGAGGTCCGCGGATTACAACTTTTCGGGAGTTTGATTAGGAGGCACCACCACATAAGAAAGCCCCCACTTTGGGTGAGCTTGTCTTGAATTTGTCATGTGTTTGATCTGATATTGTAATGTAGTTGATCTGATATTGTAATGTTGAAAGTTGTCATTGGGGATTCTTCTTTGGAAGGTCGATTTAGGCAAAGTCGAGTGTCGCCAGAAACCATGGAATTGTCGGAGAGTCCTTCAGGGACAAGGAGAGTTTGGATTGAAAAATAAAAAGTTTAAATTTATGACTCAAATAAATGTAGGTGGGAAAAGCTTTAACGAGGCTAGGTTCAAACTCGAGTCTATGTCGGGATCTACAAAAGAATATGCTCCTAAATTCTAGAAAATCAAATCATTAGACCATGACTAATTTATTTTATTGAAGCGGTCGAACCTCGAGATGAGGATTCCTGCGTATCCTTGCGGAATCAGACCATTCGTAGTTCCTGATCTGATTTTTTTTTGTGCCCAAACTTTTGCCTAGGCCGCCCTTTCGGGTTTTCAACCTAGCGGGCTTGGACATACCTTGAAGAAGGAGTTAAGGTTGATGAAAGGCTGAAAGGTTTAAGGCTTGATGCTTAGATGAATGTTTAATTGGATGGGCTGAGGTTTTGATGGGTTGATGCATTTGAATGAGGGGTATAACTTGTGTGCAAGCCCCCTAGCTTGACTTTATATTTCTTTGCCTTTGGCTCTTTCTGTTCTGCTTTTTTTTCTTTTAGCACTTTGAATTAATTCACTTTTTTTGTTTTGCCTGGCATTGATCTTTTTTATGTAGTAAGGCTTGCACACAAGCTATTGGTTTAGGGTAATGAAAGGTTTGCATGATATTTGTGAAGCTTTGATTTCGAAGGGATATTTGGCTAATGATGGTTTATGGATGATGGAAGGTGATGGAGGAAGAGGGAATAACTTATAATCCAAAATATGTCCTCTTTTTTTCATTTTTCTCTTTTTTATTATTATTAGTCAAGTTCATTAAGTGTTTTAAGTTTCATCATTGAATTAGAAGCATAAATAAAATGATGGCAGGCAATTGAAAATGCAATTCTTTTATTAATTAGAAATAAATGGAACAAGGCTTATTAGAAATAAAGTCCTAAATGACATTGACTCGACCGAAAAGGAAATGAAAGAGTTAGGGGAGGGACTCTCCGACTCAACCTAGAAAACCAACGTTAAATGATTATGCCCCGGCATTATTTAGGCACTTCCCAAGGGGTTGCCGCTATTGCTGACTTTTGCTGCAGGCGGAATTGGCAATCTATCGTCTTCAACCATACCTAGCAGATGATTCTTTAAGGTCCAACATGCAGATGTCGGGTGTCCATTCCCTTGGCGGTACTTGCAGTAGGCATTAGGATCCCACCTCTTGGATTTATTCTCGGGAGCGGGTGCGGAGTAGGGCCGAGCGCGAGCGAAGTGCTCCTTTTGCATGAAGCCTAGTGAAGGCTTCTTCTAGGGACATGCCTAGAGGTGTGAATGTTCTTTGAGGCTTTTGATAACCTCTCTTTTCAGTAGCTAGGGCATTAACCTCATTGCTTTTTGAGCTAGAAGGGTTATTGTTACTCTTCTTGAAAGAGTTGTTGTTGTTTGAACCCTTGTTCTTGTTGGCTTATACCTCCTCCTCAATCGCCAGGCCTACCTTATGGAGCTTTGTGAAAGACTCCATGGGTTGTAATTTAATATGATCCCCATTACTTAGGTCTGCAGGGTTACGGATCACCAAGCGGACTTGATCCTCTTGAGATGGCCCTGTTAATCATTTGTGCGACTTTATCCCTCCATCTGTTAAGGAAGGTGATGAAGTCTTCGTTGGAGTTTTGTTTAGTTAACTCCAACTCACAAAGGTCAATGGGAAGCTGAGTGTTGTATACATATTGTTTGTGGAACTCTTCTCTTATGTAGTCCCAGTCATTCAGCTTGGCCTTATTCAGTGATCTGAACCACTTGGATGGATGGGCATCCAAGGTCAAGGGAAAGACATAAGCAAACAGGTCCTTGCTCATGCCTTTGAGAGCCATAGAGATGGAAAAAGCTCTCAGATGATCATTTGGCTCTTTGACCCACTTGAATTTTGGGAGGTCACCCAATGTTACCTTTTGGGAGCTTGTCCCTCGGTTCGGGATCAATGATATCATGGCCATGAGCCCGAATCTCGAGTGCGAGGAATTGGCTGGATCAATTGCTCGAGTTTTTCAAACCTCAAATCTGTCTCAGTCTTCGTTGGAGGTGGTGGTGGTGGAGTGTCGCCCTGTTCTTCTTCTTCAGTTAGCTTCTCTCTCAGTGCCTTAATCTCTTTGTCTTGTTCCTCAATACGAGAGTTCATCAGTTGAAGTTGAGCCATGATGGCACTGAGCTGTTCATTAGCGTCTCCCATTTCAGATGATGATTCAGAAGAGTCGGTGGATTCGTCTGAAAAGGTAAGGATACGCTTGACGAGTCTGGGAGTGGGTCGACCTTGTTGCCTCTCTGTCGGACGTTCCCAAGTTATAATCACACGACATGTCCTGAACAGAAATCGAATGGACCTCGTGAATTTTAAGAAATAATTTTTTCGAAATGAGAAATAGAGATGTGAAATAGATATAGGAGATGAGAAATGGATATGGAAATGGGGAATAGAAAATGGAAAATGAAAATGGAAAATGATTTTGAAATGGAAATGGAGATGGTTATGGTTATGGGTTTTGGACTAGCATGGACTCGAACATGATGGAGACATGGGCCTAATGATATGCAAATGCAGACATGGATTGGACTGGACTATACAAGCAGACTGGATTCCACGATTGGGTTTTGGTGATGATAGGAGAGACTAGACTTTGAACTTACGGCTGAGCAAGTAGGCTAGACTTTAAGGAAGACTGGACAATAAGGGAGACTAGACTCTTAACTTAAGGCAAGCAGGCTAGGCAACTAGACTTTGAACTTACGGGTGAGCAAGTAGGCTAGACGACTAGAATCCGAAACTTACATTAGACTGAGCAGGCTAGACTCAAAAATTGTCTATGTGGACTTATGGAATGCTAGACTTTGAACTTACGGGTGAGCAAGCAGGCTAGACACAAAAATTACCTATAGACTTAAGGAATGCTAGACCTTGAACTTACGGGTGAGCAAGCAGGCTAGACTTTAAGGGGTGAACTTTTATAGTCCTAAGACTGAATTTTTATAATCCGAAGACTGACTAGGGCTTACATGGAGATGCAAACTAGACCTAGGATATGCATTGACACATAGGTTTGACTTGGACTGGGTGATGCACACGGACTTGACATTGAAGATGGACTAGGATTGGACTTAGAATTGAATAGACTGGGATTAGACTTGGACTGGGCTTGACATAGATTATGGTTCACATAGAGATGCACATGGGCCTACCTTTTACTTGAACTAGACTTATATGGGCCTAAGATGGATTCTAATGCTAGCGGGCCTAATATGCATGCATGGACTCAAAATTTGATGGGCCTAATAGGAATGCAAAATGGGACTCTAACGCATATGGGCCTAGAATGAATGCAAGTGAATTGGGTTTGGTTGATTGGATTGAATTGAATGTGTTTACAATGGGCTAAGAATTTTCGAAATTCGTTTTTGAAAGGAACCCCTTGTTTTTATCTTTTGTTAGGAAAAGATGATGGATTAATTTTGAAAATATTTTTTTGTTGAATGACATGTATGGTGGTGTTTAATAAATGCTTTTCGAAAAAAAGTAGAATAAAATATGGTGTAGGATTGATTTTGAAAAGATGTAAGTTTTTTTGAAATTGATTGACTATGGTAGGGTAGGATTGACAGGGAAGATTAGTTGAACAGCAGGGAGAAAGTGGGAAGAGGTAGACATGCATGACAACTCTAACTCTATAATGACCATTTTAGATGCACTTTTTAGGACAAACTCGACCTTGCATGAAAAGACTGATTTTTGAATTAGGTGAGACTCCTAAAATGACCAATTTTTTTAACGCGAATGCAAACAGACCGATATAGGGCCGAACATAGGATCGACCACCACGACGAATAAATCGAAGAAAAGCATGCGATGCACAGCCTGCGTGTCGCGCGATTTTGCTGCGCGCCGCGCACAGTCGTGCGTCTGGCGCGGGAGTGGTGCGTCTGGCGCGGGAGTGGTGCGCCAGGCGCAACTTAATGCACTTGGCGCACTACTCCCACGACATGTTTTTCGGGGATTTAGGCAGTTTTGGTCAATTGATGATTTTGTTTAGACGCGATTTTTAGGAACGACGCATAATAATGACAAATTGACAGGATAATAACAGGCAAGAATTGCAATCACAGGCAAATGTCACATAACATGGATGCAAAAGTTCCAACTTAAAGTCCAGTTCTATGTTTGAAACTATTGGTCAGGTTTTGGTTCAGTCTGAAAAGGGTCAATGACTAAGAGATTGATCTCATGCTTCGTACCCTTGCTTAAAGAAGTGGTCACGTGTAAGACGCACTCCAGTTCTCAAGTCAGGAACAAGAACACAATGCCATGGTTGGGTAGGTTTGCTTATGACTAAGATCCAACACTATCGCTCAGGAAGCTTTTTGGAAGGACAAAGCGCAAACCCCCCAGGGTGACCTCACACATAGAACATGTGCTAATGAGGTAAGGTAGATTGTCCTTATGGTGGCTGAACAATAGCCATGCATATGCAAAACAAATATATTATTCAAAGGCATAAAAGGAGAATCAATCGTATTTTCAAGTTTCACCCACTCATTTTAAAAAAAATTAATTTTTTTTTAAATCCTCCCCAGTGAAGTCGCCAAATTGTAGGCGTGTTTTTATTTCGCCTACGCGGGATGAGCGCGTATTTGATTTGACTACCCCACTGTAAAGGTTTTATTGAAAATTGTTTTGAAAGAAGTCGCCAACAATTCTTTTTAGGAAGAATCATAAACCTAATTGGATGTGGGAAAACCGTAGGGACAAATTATCCAATCTAAATTTCCCCGTCCTGACTCCATAGATGGTCAAAGTGAACCAAAGATTGAGTTCTACAATACAGTCATAAACCATATTGCCCATTGCTGGCCTCTACTAAATATCGATTCATTACAGATTTTATGCCAAAGAATAATCATATAATGTTTTAAACACCCTAAAAATATTTAGTCTAAATTGGTTCAGGAAACACATAAAAAGACTAATTTTAGTGACAAGTTATTAAGCAATCAATATTACAGGAAACCTAACAGGTTGTCCAAATTAATCTGATTAATATTAGAACAGTTCTTTAGGTCTTGATTAGCAAAAATAACATGTGGGTGATAAAAAATCATGCAGGACAATCATATAATATGCATAAAATAATCAAGCAAGCATATGATAGTGTATGAAAAGAAATTAAAAGAAAGAAAAAGGTTTAGAATATAGAGTAGAACGATTTTATACTAAAGATCTACATCAGGAAAGAAAAAGTTAGTAACTTCAATATAAAATAGAGAATTTATTTAAGGACCCTCAGGATTATACCGTGGCTTGGGTCTACAAGATTGACAACCTTCGGGACGAGCAATCGTGAAGCCTGAAAATCTGAATGTCTGAATGTATATAGTGTTTGTGTTTGAAAGTATGAGTTTTGTAGGTAAGTTTTATAATGCGTAGAGAGGTTCGTAAGATATTCATCGAGTTCGAAGTGTGTTAATGTGAAAAAAATCCGTTCTTCAATCTGTACGGAAATCAGGCTTATTTATTGGGAAACGACATTGCGCCTCACGCGCCAGCTGCGTCTGGCGTGCCCAGTAAAAATCGTACACGTGGCACGCGTTTTGAAAAAGATAAGAAAGAAAAATTACGTCTCACGCAGAGAACTGCGCTTGACGCAGGACTCTGAATGAGTCAGAAATCCATGTGTCAAGTGCATATTAGTGCGCCTGACACAGGTGGACAGAGTTGCGCCTGACGCGCAGACGTGCGCCCGACACAGGTTGGTGCGCTACCGTGCCTTTGCCAGCTTTTTTAGAAAACGCGTCTTAAAAGATTTATTTTATCCTTTAATTACGGATATCTGATTTTACGGGATAAAATCTGATAAAAAATATCTTTTGAAAATATTTATTTATTAAAATAAAACAATTAATTATTATTAAACAATTAATTGGGATTTTCAAAGAATTGGGCTGAAAATACATTTAATTATCTTGAATAATTAATTGAACTTTAAAATAGGACTTTAACACTTTTCGAAATGGTTTTGAATGGCTTTTCATACTGCTCTGCCCTTGGGTCGGACCAATTAAGACCACGGTATGTTTCATCATCGGATCCTTAAATGGGGAGACATGATTATGTGTCTACAGATAGCAAGTGTTTTTTATATATCAACATTGAATTGCAGTGAAAGTTAGTATTTAAATAGTGCAAAATGTTTAATGTTGCATTATTAATTAAGAAATAGAGGTAGTATCTTTTAAATGACACTAAATGTTTTAAACTAAAACAATGATAACTCCTATGTTTTTTCAACAAATTAGTACTTCGTTTTTTTTTGTTTTACCATCTTAACTTTTGACGCAATCCACATATTTCACTTTAATTATTTTGAATTATTTATATGTAAGAAGAAACATTGTCGTACTCATATGAAATCTTTGTAAATTCGTCTTAGTATATAATTTAAATTATTAACTTTTATTAAATTTTCAGCCTATTATGTTCACCTAATTTTTAGTCCTTATCAGAAAAAATGAGTTTTAATAAGTATTGATAAGTGGAGATAAGTTCTAATAAGGACTAATAATGTCCTTTTTTTACGGGAAGGAATAATAATGTCAGATAAGTTTAGATAAGTTACGATTAATCCAAGTTCAAGAAAAATAAGCAAAAAGGTTTGACATTCTCATAAAATAAGTTCCGGTTAGTTCAAATAGAGCCTAATAAAGACTAATAAGGTCTAATAAGTTAAATTCAGATAAGCAAAAATAGATTAAATAAAAGGCAAAATTTCAAAAAAAAATACCTTTTATAACCAACTTTTTTTTAAAAACTACCTTTTAAAAATTTTCTTTTAAAAAACTACCTTATATAACAAATTCCTTTCAATATGCTACCATTTTACGTTTATATTTTATACAATTCGATAAATGACAATCGCCCTGGGTGTTGCTGCCGGTGGGGTAGCGAGAAAAGAGGAAAAAAAACGAGAGGGGAAGAAAGAAAAGCATATTATGGTGACTCAATTATTAGTGATTAAACATCATTAACAGTAAAATGACATTATACTGAAAGAAATTTGCTATATAAGATAGTTTTTTGAAAGAAATTTTTTAAAAGGTAGTTTTTTGAAAAAAAGTTGATTATAAAAGTTAATTTTATGAAATTTTTACTAAATAAAACACACCCAAGTTGTGGGTTGAGCATTAATAAATGCGCCAAAAGGCCCAAAACCTTTGCATTGGTATTAAAGTGTTGAACTATTTGGAAAACGGTAGTTTAGGTAGTAGGTGAAAGAGGCTGATTACTTGGTAGGAGGCTAGGAGCGCATATAATTTCCTATTGGATTTTGTGAAATAATCTGCGAATCAACACTGCCATTAGCCATTTAGCTGATATAGTCGACAAAATAAACCAAAAAAGAAAAAGGAATAGAAATAGAAACAAAAAAAAGATAGATTTGCACCAGCCGGGAATCGAACCCGGGTCTGTACCGTGGCAGGGTACTATTCTACCACTAGACCACTGGTGCTGATTGATAACTTGAGCTCTAGATATTTTTTATAATTTAATTAAATTCCTTGTCGACCTAAAGTTTGCGCAAAGATAATATCAGTCATTATAAGTGACGTAAAAAGTTCCTTGAGAAAAGCTGAAAAGGATTCCTTTCCTACTCTGTATAATCTCAAAATAATAATAATTATAATAAGTTAAAAAGAGTAATAGAGCCATAAAGAGAAAAGATGTAACCAATATTCTCTATCAAGTGAATTATTTGACACCCCTCAAACAAAGTAAATTATTTGATATCCACAACCTATAATTTGTCAATATTTTGAGTTTGCTGTTGTATTTGTTACTCCATCCTTTCTTATGTGTAAGTCCATCGTTTTTTACCTGTAATTTTATCTTGTTGCTATTGTTTGGATTAGATATTTAATTTGTTCCCTTAAATGTCTCACCTCATGGAACTTACTAGTCACACACTAACTCTATGAATGCATTTTTCAATCATTATATTATCCTGATCAAATGCCCGACCATGTACTCTTATTAACTACTCCTCCGTTTCTTTTTAGGGGTCCTTTGGTTAGGAGAGGGGAAAGGCGCTCATTGGCTCGCCTGACGCGATATGCTGGGATGTGTTGGACGCACGTGGACGCGGCCGAGAATGCCAAACGTCCGGCCAAGATATTCTGAATATTCGAGCATATTCCATTGCGCGTCTTTCGAAGATACTTTTTTATCCCTAAAATTCTGGAGATGGAATTTTACGGATTAAAAAATCTGATTTATTTATCAAAGATAATATCCATTAAAATAATAAATATTTGATTGGGCTTTTAAAATGGATTTAAAATATTTTAAGGGCTTGAAATACAATTAATCATCATGAACAATTAATTGGGCTTTAGAATATCATTTCGAAACACATTTTAGAATGGTTCTTTAGATTGCTCTTCTGTTGGGTCGCGCCAACTAATGTCGCGGTATGTTTCATCATAGGATCCTTAAATGGAGAGACACGATTATGTGTCTACAGAAGCCCCCACTTTGACTGAGGTTCAGGAAACCGATAGTCAAAGTATACGGTGTCGGGAAGGAGAACGATTCTAAATGATCTTCAGTTTAGAACTGATCTATATATGCCGGTCTCTGCAAAACAAAGTTAGTATGCAGGACAATAACTACAAGCAATCTGATTACCTGCAGAAGAAGATGTTAGCATATAGGTGCAAACAACTCAGATAAGCACATAATGATGCAATGATGCAAACTTAGACTCTCTAAGGATGCATGAGACACTATGCAAGGATTTAGGTTATGCAAAGCTAAGGGATGACACGTCATGCAAGGTCAGGGTTATGCAAGACTAGAATGTATGAAATGCAATGCAAGGTCAGGGTTTTGCAAGGCTGCAGTGCAAGGTCAGAATTTTGTACGGCTAGAAGATGTGTAGAATGATAGAATGAGCAGGATTGAATAGAAATGCATAGAATGATTTTCGAAAATCGTTTTTTAGTAAATGATTGGGGTCCGTAAACGAGGTCCGCGGATTACAACTCTTCGGGAGTTTGATTTGAATTGGAGGACCCACCACACATAGGAAGCCCCCACTTTGGGTGAGCCTGCCTGAATTAGGCTTGAGCCTTAATTGAGATGTACTTGATTTGATATTGAAACGTAGTTGCTATGTCTTGAACATTGAAAGTTTTCACTGGGATTATGTCTGGGGATTCTTCTTTGGGAAGTTGACATAGGCAAAGTCAAATATCGCCAGAAACCATGGAATCATCGAAGAGTCCTTCGGGGAAAAGGAGAGCTTGGATTGAAAAATAAAAGGTTTGAATTTGTTACTTAAATAAATGTAGGTAGGAAAAGGCTTTAACGAGGCTAGGTTCAGACTCGAGTCTATGTCGGGATCTAGAAAGAGTATGCTCCTAAATTCTAGAAAGTCAAATAATTAGACCATGACTAATTTTATTTTATTGAAGCGGTCGGACCTCGAGATGAATATTCCTACGTATCCATGCGGAATCAGACCATTCGTAGTTTTGGATCTGATTTGTTTTTTTTTTTTGTTATGTGCCCTAACTTTTGCCTACGCCGCCCATTCGGGTTTTCAACCTAGCGGGCTTGGACATACCTTGGAGAAGGAGTTAGGATTGACAAAAGGTTGAAAGGTTCTAGGCTTGAGGTTTATGATAAGGTTTAATTGGTCGGGCTAATGGAGGATCATGGATTTGGATTATATGGATTAAAGGTTTGATGAATTGAAGGATTACGAGGGGTAGAACTTGTGTGCAAGCCCCCTAGCTTGACTTTTTATTTATTTGCCTTTGGCTTTTTCTTTTTGAATCTTTTTTTTTTGTCCTGTGCGTTTTCTTTTGCTTTTGCTTTATTCTTTCGCACTTTGATCTTTTTCACTTTTTTTTTGTTTTTGCCTGGTATTGATTTTTTTATGTAATAGGGCTTGCACACAAGTTTGGTTTAGGGTATTGGAAGGCTTGAAGGATATGTGGAGCTTTGATGTTGAAGGGATTTTATTTTTCTTTGGTTGTATGAGGATGACTTATGAAAGGTAATGGAAGGAAGAGGGGAATAACTCTTGATCCAAAGGATGTCCTTTTTTTTCTCTTTTTTTGTTTTTATTTCAGACCTCTTTTATTATTGAAGTCAAGTTCATTAGGTGATTTAAGTTTCATCATTGAGTTAGAAGCATATATAAATGATGGAAGACCAATGAAAATGAAAATGAAAATGAAAATGAAAATGCAATTATTTTATTATTCGGAAATGAATAGAACAAGGCTTATTAGAAATAAAAACCTAAATGCCATAGACTCGACAAGAAAGGAAATGAAGGAGCTAGGGGAGGGACTCTCCGACTCAACCTAGAAAACTAGCGTTAAATGACTAAGCCCCGGCGTTATTTAGGTACCGCCCAAGGGGTTGCTGCTATTGCTGACTTTTGCTGCAGGCGGAATTGGCAATCCACCGTCTTCAACCATATCCTGCAGGTGATTCTTTAAGGTCCAACACGCAGATGTTGGGTGTCCATTCCCTTGGTGGTACTTGCAGTAGGCATTTGGATCCCACCTCTTGGATCTATTTTCGGGAGCAGGATCTGGAGTAGGGCCAATAGGCTGAAGTGCTCCCTTTGCATGAAGTCTAGTGAATGCCTAATGGTGTGAATGTTCTTTGAGACTTTTGATAACCTCTCTTTTCAGCAGCTATGGCATTGACCTCATTGCTTTTGGAGCTAGAAGGGTTATTGTTACTCTTCTTGAAAGAGTTGTTGTTGTTGTTGGAAGTCTTATTCTTGTTGGCTTGTATCTCCTCCTCAATCAGCAGGCATACCTTATAGAGCTTCGTGAAAGACTCTATGGGTTGGAACTTGATATGATCCCCATACTTCGGCTGCAGGTTACGGATCACCAGTCGGACTTGATCCTCCTGAGATGGCCTGTTAATCATTTGTGCAGCTTTATTCCTCCATCTGTTAAGGAAGGTGACGAAGTCTTCGTTGGAGTTTTGTTTGGTTAACTCCAGCTCACGAAGGCCAATGGGAAGCTGAGTATTGTATACATATTTTTTGTGGAACTCTTCTCTGATGTAGTCCCTGTCATTCGGCTTGGCCTTATTCAGTGATCTGAACCACTTGGATGGATGTGCATCCAAGGTTAAAGGAAAGACATAAGCAAACAGGTCCTTGCTCATGCCTTTGAGAGCCATAGAGATGGAAAATGCTCTCAAGTGGTCATCTGGGTCTTCGACCCCCCTTGAATTTGGGGAGGTCACCCAAGGTTACCTTTTTAGGGAGTTTTTCCCTTAGTTCAGGATCAATGATGTCATGGCCATGAGCCTGACTCTCGAGCGCAAGAATCGACTGGATCAATTGCTCGAGTTTTTCGAATCTCGATTCTGTGTCGGTTTTGAATAGTGGTGGAGTGTCGCCTTGCTCGTCCTCTTCAGTTAGCTTCTCCCTCAGTGCCTTAATCTCTTTGTCTTGTTACTCAAGACGAGAGTTCATCAGTGTGAGTTGAGCCATAATGGCACTGAGTTGTTCATTAGTTTCTCCCATTTCAGATGATGCTTCAGAAGAGTCAGAGGATTCGTCTGAAAAAGTGAGGATGCGCTTGACGAGTCTGGGAGTAGGTCGACCTTGTTGCCTCTCTTTCGGACGTTCCCAAGTTATAACCTTACTATCCGTCCTGAATAGAAATCGAATGGACCTCGTAAATTTCAAGAAATAGTGTTTTCGAAATGAGAAATGGAGATGAGAAATAGGAATAGGAATGGGAAATGAAAGCGGAAAATGATTTTGAAATGGAAATGAAAATGGAAATGGGAATGAGAAATGATTAGGAATGGGTATGGTTATGGACTTAGTATGGGCTTAACTATGATGGACACATGGGCCTAACTATATGCAAATGCAGACATGGACTGGGCTGGACTATGCAAGCAGACTGGATTGGGTTTTGGTGATGATAGGAGAGACTAGACTTTGAACTTACGGGTGAGCAAGTAGGCTAGACTTTAAGTAAGACTGGACAATAAGGGAGACTAGAATCTTAGGTTAAGGCAAGCAGGCTAGGCAACTAGACTTTGAACTTACGGGTGAGCAAGCAGGCTAGATAACTAGACTTCGAAACTTACATTAGACTAAGCAGGCTAGACTCAAAAAATTGCCTATGTTGACTTATGGAATGCTAAACTTTAAACTTACGGGTGACCAAGCAGGCTAGACTTAAAAAATTGCCTATGTTGACTTATGGAATGCTAGACTTTGAACTTACGGGTGAGCAAGCAGGCTAGACTTTAAGGAAGGCTGGACAATAACAGAGAACAAACTCTTAACTTAAGGCAAGCAGGCTAGGCAACTAGACTTTGAACTTACGGGTGAGCAAGCAAGCTAGACAACTAGACTTCGAAACTTACATTAAACTAAGCAGGCTAGACTCAAAAATTGCCTATGGACTTAAGGAATGCTATACCTTGAGTTTACGGGTGAGTAAGCAGGCTAGACACAAAAAATGCCTATAGACTTAAGGAATGCTAGACCTTGAACTTACGGGTGAGCAAGCAGGCTAGACACAAAAATGCCTATAGACTTAAGGAATGCTTAGACCTTGAACTTACCGGGGAACAAGCAGGCTGGATCGGACTTTAGAGGAATTTGGGCTATTATGAACTTCTGAAGGAATTGGATATGGAGATGCAAACTAGACCTAGGATATGAATTGGGCTTACATGGACCTAAGTTTGGATTAGATTAACATATAGGTTTGATATAGACTTGGAGATGCATATGGGCTTGATAGTGGAAATAGACTAGGATTGGACTTAGAATGGATTGGACTGAAACTAGATTTGGACTGGGCTTGACATAAACTAGGATTCACGTAAAGATGCAAATGGACCTAGATTTGACATAAGCAAGACTTATATGGGCCTAGGATGGACTCTAATGCTAGCGGGCCTTATATGAATGTATGGACTCAAATTAGATGGACCCTATATGAATGCAAAATGGACTCTAATGCATACGGGCCTAGAATGAATGTAAGTGAGTTGGGTCGATTGAATTGAATTGGATTGAAGGTGTTTAGACTCGGCTAAGAATTTTCGAAATTCGTTTTTGAAAGGAACCCCTTGTTTTTATCTTTTTTTAGGGAAAGATGATGGATTGACTTTGAAGATTTTTTTTTTTTTTGAAATGTCGTGGTATGATGGTGATTAGTAAATGCTTTTTGAAAAAGGTAGAATAGAAGAAGGTGTAGGATTGATTTTGAAAAATGTAATTTTTTGAAATTGTTGAATATAGTAGGGTAAGAATGGTAGGAAAGACTTGTTGAACAGCAGGGAGGAAATGGGAAGAGGTAGACATGCCTGACAACTCTAGCTCTACAATGACCCTTTAGATGCATTTTTTTTAGGACAGACTCGACCTTGCATGAAATGACCTTTTTTGAATGTTTGATTAGGTGATACCTCTAATTAGACCATGTATTACGCGGATGCAGATAGCTAAACATAGGACTGAACATAGGATCGGCAATTACGACGGCTAAATTGACGAAAAGCGTGCAATGCACAGACTGCGTGCCTCGCAACATTGCTGCGCGCGGCGCACAGCCGTGCGTCTAGCGCGGGAATGGTGCGCCAGGCGCAACTTAATGCGCTTGGCGCACTACTCCCCGACACGTTTTTTGGGGATTTAAGCGACGAATTGACCGATTGATGATTTTTTCTTGTTTTTAGATGCGGTTTTAGGAACGACGCATAATAATGACAATTTGACAGAATAATAGCAGACAAGAATTGCAATCACAGGCAAATGTCATGTAACATGGATGCAAAAGTTCCAGCCTAAAGTCCAGTTCTATGTTTGAAACTATTGGTCAGGTTTAGGTTCAATCTGAAAAGGGTCCATGACTAAGAGATTGATCCCACACTTCGAACCCCTGCTTAAAGAGGTGGCCACGTGTAAGACGGACTCCAGTCTCAAGTCAAGAACAAGAGAACAATGCCATGGTTGGGTAGGTTTGCTTATGACTAAGATCCAACACTATCGCTCAGGAAACTTTTTGGAAGGACAAAGTGCAAACCCCCCGGGGGTGACCTCACACATAGAACATGTGCTAATGAGGCAAGGTAGATTGTCTTATGGTGGCTGAACAATAGCCATGCATATGCAAAACTGTATATTATTCTAAGGCATAAAAATAAGAATGAATCGTATTTTTCAAGTTTCACCCACTCATTTTAAAAAAAATAATTTTTTTTAAATCCTCCCCAGTTGAGTCGCCAAATTGTAGACGTGTTTTTATTTCGCCTACGCGGGATGAGCGCGTATTAGATTTGACTACCTCACTGTTAAGGTTTTATTGATAATTGTTTTGTATTGAAAGAAGTCGCCAACAATTCTTTTTAGGAAGAATCATAAACCTAATTGGATATGGGAAAACCGTAGGGACAAATTATCCAATGTAGATTTCCCCGTCTTAACTCCATAGATGGTCAAAATGAACCAAAGATTGAGTTCGGGGGTGAGGGTACGAATATAGTCATAATGAACCACATTCGCCCAAAGTTGGCCTTTACTAAATATCAATTCATTGCAGATTTTATGCCAGAGAATAATCATATAATATTTTTAAACACCCTAAAAATATTTAGTCTAAATTGGTTCAGGAAACACATAAAAGACTAATATTTAGTGACATGTTATTTAGGCAATCGTTTTACAAGGTTCCTAACAGGTTGTCCAAATTAATCTGATTAATATTAGAACATTTATTTAGGTCTGATTAGCAATAAATAACATGTGAGGTGATAAAATCAATCAGCAGGACAATCATATAATATGTATAGTATGATCAGGCAAGTATGTAATAATGTATGAAAAATAAATAAAAAAAGAAACAAGGAGGTTTAGAATGTACAGTAGAACGATTATTACTTAAAGATCTACATCATGAAATAAATTATTAGTAACTTCAATATAAAAATAGAATCTATTCAAGGACCCTAAGGATTGTACCTACGCGGCTTAGATTGAGGACCGCAACGATTTTTAGGCGGAGCAATCGTGGAACCAAGAACGCAATGTGAAAGTATTGATTGATTGAAAGTATTTGAATATTTGAGTGTTTGAGTGTTTCAGGTATTCGAAGTGTATTTCGGAGTATTAGAGAGAATTTATGTGCGTGAAAATAATAATCTGAAAAGCCATCCGTATACAAGTGGAAAAAAACGCAAGGGCTACGGTGCAAGGGTTGCGGTTTATTGTAAAACGCAACTCTTAATAGTGAAGGGCTGCGTTTAGCCCAAAACCGCAGCCCTTTAGTGATAAAAGGGCTGCGGTTAAATAAAAAATCGCAGCCCATAAATTAAGGGCTGCGGTTTTTGGGATAACCGCAGCCCTTAAACAGCCCACAAATTAAATAAACCGCGTTACTCCCTTGAGCCCAAAAATGAAATAACCCGCGTCTCCTTCGCTGAACCCTATTTCTCTCTCTCTCCTCCCAATTCCCATTAACCCATCTCTCCTCTTCTCGCCGCATCATCTCTCCCCTCTCACCGCATAATCTCTCTCTTCTCATCCTTCTTCGCCGGCGAGGTTTTGCGACCTCAATTCCTCTTTTTCTGTGTTTTCTCCATTATCGTCGCTGCTCTCTCCTTCTCAACCGACGTCGTTTTATCCTCTTCTAGAGATTTATCCCTCCACCATCCTGCCGGAAGAAAACCGCTCTCACTTTCCCCGTTAGTCTCTCTCTCCTGCTTGTTATATTTGTTTTGCAGTGTAAATTAGTGCGCTTTAATTTGCATTTTTTATGTGATTTGTGTGGTTTTTTAGATTATGAATATGTGCACTTCTATTTAGAATTATGCTTAATTATATGATTTTGCTGAGGAGTGGCTTCATTCACTGCAATTTTAAATGTGATGGGTGACGAAATATGTTCAACTTAATTTTGTAAAGTTCTATCTAAATTAAATTCTCGCGTTGAATTATGATTTTGCTGAGGAATTGGATTTTATAATGTTAATTTCTCGCGTTGAGGTACTTGTTTTATATATGGTGTTGTTGTGTCTTGGTTGGCTTGAAATTTCATCTCTTTACTTAATACCATCTTAGGTGGATTTTGTTGTGAACTGTGATTTATGATCAATATGTTGGAGCTTACTGCTGCACGGCCTTCGCAACCTCGCCGCCACCTCTCAGTCCGGCAACCTCCCTGCTCTTGGTATTTCTGCTCTTTCTCTCTCCTAAATAGTTCTCATTGCATTGCTACCCTCGTTTTTTTATAAAGAAAGATTAATTGAGTTTTGGTTAAAAAGAAAAACTGAGAGAACTGAGGAAAGCCTGTGAAGCAATCAAGCCCTAGCTGGTGTTGAATGTGTTTGACAACTTGGTTATAATTGTAAGTTGACCATAACAACATGGAGCTTGAACTAATTTATTTGACTAAAGAGATTTACATGATATGGACTGATCATATGCAGCTTCATGTGTAATGAATGAAGGTAGACAAAAATGTCTGATATTTGAGTCTCACTATAGAATCATGTGTAAAATGCATATTTTCTAGCCTTCTTGGACATTAGCGACTGTATCATTTGTGCTGAAATGTGGCTTGCGAGTCTGAAAGATTGGCTGAGACTAAATTTGATGTTTCTCTTTGTTGTATATTGTGCAGTTTGGTTGTATATCTTCCAGAATACTTTTACCAATGTATTCGGGGAAAGTTATAAGAATGTCAAGCATCATACATCCCTCCTCGTTTCTCTTCCGGGGACAGTCGGCTCAGAGTTTGTGACTAACTTTGCTTTCAATTATATAACTTGTCTGAAATGTAGTTTATTATCACTTGAAGATAAGGTATGATGCATTGATGCTACCATTTGAAGAGATGTCTAGACTATTTGTAAGATGTTAAAATTGTTGTATATAAATGTGTGACTTACTTGGGTGCATCATTCCTGATTCATCCTTCTTTCTGCATTGGTGGAGTCTCAGTCAACTAATGTCTATGGTTTTGCTCAGCATTTCAAATGAATCTTTCTTCTTGTTTCCTTTCTTTTTTCTTGTTGTTTGAGGATGAAATAAATATAGCATAAATGTCGACTTTGCAAAGATATGGTAAGGAAGTATCTGGCTTCTAGGTTGTAATTAGGGTTAACAAATAGAAATTATTTCACTGTGGGGTTAAGGTTCTAGGTATATGCTATTATAAACAGAGAAGTGGTCTACAAGATGAAGCTGAATGAACATTTCAATTCTGGTGGGCAGAGTATGGAATTGATGGCTGTGTTTTCATCTGTTCCATCGAAGTGATAAAGCAAGAAGAAGTAGGAAAGCAAGGAAAACTGCAAGGAATTGATGGAATTGAAGCTGAATGAACATCTCAATAACAGAAACCTTGTTTTCCTACCTCTTCCTTTATCACTTCTATTAACTTTCTGTTATTTGATGGTTCTTCATCTGTCACCACTCCTACTCCTTGCAGTTTCAAATTAACCACCATCATCACACCTATAGACCTACACTTTCAACACTGCTCTCTGATTCCTCCTCCAATTATCTCCTTGTGCTGCCACCATTATCATTGGTCTCTATGTATACTATCTTGATACCTCCACCTTCCTCTTCCTGCTCTATCCTCCTCTGTCCAGCCTACAAGACAACCATTTCTGGTGATGTCAAAATCAACTCTAAATTTTCAGTTTTGACTAGCTTGACTAGAGCGAGCTGACAGCTGTTTTAGTGTTTCATAGATTTGTGTATTTTCTTGTACTTATGTTTTTATGTTGGTATGTTCTCATAGTTTTTAATGGTCACTTTCCCAGTTGTTGTGAATAGTTACTTGGCTTAACTAACGATCATTATGAGAAAAATTATGTGGATGAACATGTTCAATGTTGAAGTGTCACATTTACTTTACATGGCTACAGGATTGGGTGGCAAAGTTTGAGAAGCCCAAAGGGGACCCCTCTTCCTTTCTAAAGCCTGCAACTACTGTCCTATCACCATATTTGAAAGTAAGTATCGAGCTAAGAGTTGCATCACTGACTGTATCATTTATGCTGAAATGTGGCGTGCGAGTTTGAAAGATTGGCTGATTCTAAATTTGATGCTTGTCTGTGTTATATATTGTGCAGTTTGGCTGTAAATCTTCCAGATACTTTTACCAATGTATTCAGGAAAGTTATAAGAATGTCAAGCATCATACATCCCCTCCTGTTTCTCTTCTGGGACAGGTCATTTCAATTATATAACTTGTCTAAAAGCATAGGTTCAATGTCTTCTAGTCTTCTAGTCTTCTAGTCACAAGTTCTTCATATTTAGGCAAATTCATGAAATGTTCAAGTTCTGGACACTTAGCTTGTTGTTTCTGTTTCTGTGTGTATTTTGAGCTTTAGTATAACAGTAGTTCTTAGTTGCACAAATAAGGTTCTGGTGGTGATATGAAATGGGAGTTCTAGTTTTCTTCTTGCTTGAATTGGTAGTTCTTAGTTGCACAAATGTTCAAGGAGTTGAGGGTATCTGATGAGGAACACAGGGAGCTTCTATCAAGTGTCAACTGTGATGATATGATTTAGAGAAATCAATAATGTTGAGCAATACTTTAATGTTGTGGCAGCCTTTCAATAATGTTGAGCAAATTGTTACAAAATTTATTTGATGAGGGTATCTGATGAGGAACACAGGGAGCTTCTATCAAGGGTCAACTGTGATGATATGATTCAGACCATAAGGTTTAACATATTTCATATTTATTTATTTTTGCAAAATGTGTATCAAATATAAGGTGATTGATGATGAGTGATAATTATGTCTTTTGACGAGAACCATGTTGAATAACTTTGGCAGGGACTGGAGAAAGGCATATGGGCAGCCCGTTCATGAATCTTTACCCAGTCCAACTGTCTCAACATCATGTAAGAAACAAAAGAGGGCAGTTAGTGTCAGCAGTATCTGTCGAGATCCCCCTTTTATGCGTCTAGTCTTCCCTGGTTTAGCCTACATGAGTTGGGATTCCAGATCGTTTCTTGGAAAATGCTTGAGGCATTACCGTGCATCATCTTCTGACAGTTCTCGTGGAGCTGCTGCTGATGTTCCATTGGACATCGATCCTAAGAATGTGCTACTTGAAAATCCTGCAGATACATTTGCCTGGTATGCCCTCCTCTTCACCAAATATTTTCTTTTCGAAATGGGTTTGAGTATACTTGCTTTGGTTGGTAAATTTGAAAGATATGCAATGAACCAATTTCAGCTATTTAGTTGAGTGAATTGCCAAAGAGTTTCGACACAATGTACCAATAATATCTTTGTAAATATTTTGGTGGAGCTTGTCTTAATAAAATGCTCTACTTTATGCGCTGTCTATTCATATAATTTTTAAGGGTAATTTACACTACATATGTAAATAGTAACAGGTAAATTGAGAGTAGAGGAAATATTTCACCATTCTCTCTTACTTTTAGATGGAAACTTATATATTTTAGTGCATGGGTGCTTAGTAGGAGGTAGCCGTATTATTGCATATTAACTACTTTATAAATTCGAGAAAATCTATAAATATGTTATTTAATTAGACACATACAACACTGCTAAGAGAAATCCTAATGTTTGAAATTTCTGATTTGGGAAGGTGACAGGCTGACAATTTCTATATAATTATCAACTTTGCTTTTATTCACTGCAGTAAACAAGTAGTCCAAAGAACCTTAAAGCTTCATTCAGGATCATGTTACCTGCCACATCCTAAGAAGGTAGAAACTGGAGGAGAAGATGCTCACTTCATATGTATATAAAAACAACTGATTGGTGTTGCAAATGGTGTTGGTGGTTGGGCAGATGTTGGTGTTGATGCTGGAGTTTATGCTCGACTACTACATTTTAATTTGTTGCTATTTTCTTTATATTTGTATGAATCACATAAGTTGCAATGAAAAGTGATACTTATATATATATATATATATATATATATATATATATGTAACTATTATTGGATCATTTAGGAAAAAAAAATGAAATTTTTTTTTTGGGGCCATAAGGGATGCAGTTTTTGAAAAAACCGCAGCCCTTGGTGGGTTAAGGGCTGCGGTTTTTGCCTTGACCGCAGCCCTTAACGCGCTAAGGGCTGCTAGTCTAATGGCTGCGGTCAAAAAACGCAGCCCTTGGGCCCCTTTTGACCGCAGCCCTTGGGTTTTTTTCCTCTAGCGGTAATTCGGGAAAATACGGGTATTTATAGAGAAAAGAAACCTTGCGCTCCACGCAAGCCTACGTGGCAGGCGTAGTGCCACGCGTCAGGCGCACATTGGTGTACCTGACGCAGCCAGCCCAATCAGAGATGCACATGTGTAAACGCGTTTTGAAAAGATAAAAAAGTACGTTGCGTCTCACACAAGACATGCGTCTGACGCAGGATTCTGTGTGAGTCACAAAATCTACGTGTCAGGCGCTCATTGGCTCGCCTGACGCGATATGGCCAATGTGTTGGACGCACGTGGCGCGCTGAGCGCAACCCCTGCGTCCGGACTCCGGCGCATATTCTGGAATATTTGAGCATATTCCATTGCGCGTCTTTCGAAGATACTTTTTTATCCCTAAAATTTCGGAGGTGGAATTTTACGGATTAAAAAATCTGATTTATTTATCAAAGATAATATCCATTAAAATAATAAATATTTGATTGGGCTTTTAAAATGGATTTAAAACATTTTATGGGCTTGAAATACAATTAATCATCATGAACAATTAATTGGGCTTTAGAATATCATTTCGAATCACATTTTAGAATGGTTCTTTAGATTGCTCTTCCGTTGGGTCGCGCCAACTAAGGTCGCGGTATGTTTCATCATTGGATCCTTAAATGGGGAGACACGATTATGTGTCTACATTATCCATTTCCCACCCGCACCACCCGCCCCATCCGCGGTTGATGGATGGGGGGAATATGGATGTAACTTTTGGCGGGTGATGAATGGTGTGGATGGGGATTTGGTTCGCGGGTGATGGGATGGGTTGAGGTCCACCCGACCCATCTCCGACCCATTGCCAGCCTAGTGGTGCCGACAGTAGACCAGTATGTTATCTGGTAGTTCTAGTGTGGTGGTGGTATGACGGTGGTGGTATTTCAGTCCACAAACCACGACTATTGTTATATCTTTCTTTTTCTCTCTTCGCTAGATCTGGTACGGTGGTGGTGGTGGCTCGTCTCTTGGTAGCCTTTTGGCTTCTCTCGTTGCGTCTGGTAGAGTGGTGGTGGTGGTGGGGTGACGCATGTCGATTCGTTGTTTTCTCTTCCTCTCACACCCAATCTTGTGTGGTGGACTGGTGGTATGGTAGTGGGGGTGGTGGGCTTGGGTTGACGGTCGGGTTATCGTGATTAAAGGTGGTGCCGACATAGTCAATAAAGGCTGGTGGTGGTGGGTCAACGAGGTGCTGGTGGGGTCAATGACGGAGTGGTGATGGTCATGCTTGGTCAAGATGGTTATGTTGTAGAGGGAAAGGGAGAATCAAAAATTTTGGAGGGGGGTGGGGGTGGGGAATCAATCTAAAGGACTTTAGGGTAACTAATTTTGAGATAGGGTGAAAGAGAATTGAAAAAACACCCAAATAAAGAACATAAAAGAAAACCAAGGGTTTTCATTCTCTTACCCTTTTCTAAATATTCCAAAACCAAATACCCTCTTAGTTACTCATTTCACTTTAGGGGAGAATCAAGGATAAAGTCCAAAAGTATGAAAGAAACTGAAAAGTGATAGAGAGAAACTAAAAAGTGGGTTAAGATATTAAAAAGGGGATGACATGGGTGGAAAAAAAAGGAGAAAGTAGATGGGACATGTTACCAATAATAGAAAAAGCAACAGTGTGTAGATAAAAAAGAAATGGACCAAAGAAAAATGTGTTGATTAAAAAGAAACGAAGGGGGTGGGAAACATTCACTAGAATTACCCTTACGATGTGTGGCTTCTTGCAAATATCATGAATAATCCTAGCAAGTTTTCATATACGTGAGACGCACAGGGTATAATATAAGTACACTATCTGTATTTTTATTTTTGAAAATTCTACATAGTGACCTCCTGTTTTGGAATTTTCTACACGGTGAAAACAAAAACTTCACATTCTCTCAGGTGACCCTATGTTATTGTGTTACAAAAGAAATTGACATTAATGAGTTTTTCCATCCAATTTTATGTCAACTATTTTTTTTTAAAAGGAAAAATCAAATTCCTCCTTTAATTTTCTTCCTCCCTCCTCCCTCCTCCATCTTCCTTAACCAAAGACCACCCCCTCCCAACCAACCCGCACCTTCACCACCATACCATATGTCTCCCCCCTCTCTAACCAAGCATGACCACCACCACTCCTCCGTTGGCCCCACTAGCACCCCCGGTTGACCACGTCGGTCCCACTTGTACCAACTCTCGCACTCGCATCCTATCTCTCTATCTCTCTCTCAAAATTTCTCTTTGTTGTGGTGGTGGGCTGTAATATCCCGAAATTATAAACTCGTTTAATTAAGCTAAAATTTTAAATAATAAAAATTATAAGCTAAATAAACATGTTATTAATATTTGTGACTAAAAGAAAAAATTTACGAAATTACAATAAATAGGTTAACAAATTAGACTAACAATAACTAGTAATGAATCAGTGTAATAAGAGTTTTGATATAACATCAACAAAAAAATTAAAAAAAAATAGGAGGAAACCCGAAACCCCCCTAAGTTTTCTCACGGTCAACACCCGACCACCCCACCGCCCCTATTTTTCCCTCTCTCCTCTTTGTCCCCTACACTAGCTCTCCTATGAACAAAACCACCACTCACCATTCTTCCACCTCCCTTTTTGTCTAATAAATTCATCTATAAGAAGTCAGTGCATTAGGGCCCAGAAATCACAAGTTCAACAACAAAAATCACAAAAAAAAACTTCTCCTCTCACGGCACCACCACACCAGTCCTCCACCACCACTGTGCGCACCACCTCCGGTGCACCGCCGCCCTCTGATCGCCGCCAGAAACCCCGCAGCGCCACCAGCTTCCCTCTTTCCTTCGCGCCTCCCCTGCTTCGTCGTGCTTGCTTATACTCTTTAACTAGTTTGGCTAATTTTGTAATAAGAATTAAACTAAGAATGTTATGTTAAACTACTTAACCACTAGTTCTTGTCATCTGAATTTTGTAATTGAATACTAGGAACACTTTAGTTTGTAAAAATGACTTTATATTTAGTTCATAAGTTTATTGATAACTATTATAACATATTAGTGGTCATTAGATTAATGATAATAATAATTCAAGTTTAGTGATAACCTCACCTAAGCTTATTCATGAAATAAATGAGTAATTTAATAGTAATAATAAATATCACTCATTAGCCTAGTTTGTAAACATATTAGTGATTAGGAATATAATGTTGTTATAAAATGAGTATTGTTAAAATGAATCCATTTATTAACATGTACTTATAGTTTTATCAAAGCATGAATTATAAGACAAGATTATTTATCATTAGTATCAGCTCAATGTAACTTTTATATTCAAATGATATAAAATATAAGTTATAACTATGATTATTATAAGTACTATGATGGCCTAATGGAAGAACATAATCTTAGCTTGTATTATTAGAACCTTATTAAAGGAGAATAAGAACGGATAAAAAGTTTAAGCGTTTCCTAAAATGCCACTTAGTTAGTAATGAATCCCGTTATTTAATTCTTTATTAGATTAAAGGAAGGAATATTACAAGCCTCCCCCGGCTATCAAGAAACTTAACAACGGTACCAGGTAAAGTCTACTGCTAGCACCCGCATTCCCCTTCTGAATGTGTTTTATGATATGATTTCTGTTGATGTTTCCATGGATTGCGGGATATGAAATGTTATTATGAAATGTTTTATAAGATCCTGATGATATGAAAAGTATGTATTTCTACGTGAAAGAACTATGACAACGTTAAGTTATGACTATGTTATGAAAATCTGATCTCTGATTTCTAGAAAATACTTAAAAGTCATGAAACATGATAAATAAAAGTGAAAGATGGTTCTTGGCAGTATTCTGTTCTTTTGGTCGTGCACATTCCATCCCGACGGTTCTTGTCACCTTCTGTTGGGGGACATAGTCTCCTGTGACACCCGCATATTGCGATGCCACCTTCTGTTGGGGGATAATAATCTCCCGTGGCACCCGTATTCCGTTATGCCACCTTCTGTTGGGGGATAATAGTCTCCCGTGGCACTTGCAGTCTGTTATGCCCCTTCTGTTGGCGAACTAAGGTTCTCCGTGGCTTACCTTCTGCCGTACTCGCCAAGTTACCAATATGATTAAGTAAGATGAAAAGATAAGGATGAAACTTATGATATATTTATGAAACGATATGATATGTTTATGAAATGGTTTTACTGTTCAATCCTCTCTGTTTGCTAATAAAATGAATTGAAATGTTTTACGATGTTAGAGTAGCATGTTACAGAGCATCGGCTCATGACGTTTTGTTTTTAGTTTTAGGTACTGATGATGATAACGGGATGGCGTAGCTGTGAGGAGTTGTTTAGTTATAAGTTTTCTTGAAATACTTATGATTATGGTTTTTAGTTTAAGTTCATGTCAAACTATGTCAGTTGCTAAGTTTCAACTTAAGTTTTATTTATGGATAATTATGATGCTTTTAAGTTATAATATGTTTAAGTTTATGAATTTATATTTGCCTTGTGCTTTCCAATCGGAAAGTACGGCAGTAACGCACCGACCGTCTAGGTTCCGCTGCTAATGACTCTTTAATCAACCTAATAATGATTATTAGAGGTCGGGGCATTACATGGGCCTTGTTGCCATTTTTGCCAATGGTGCTCCTGTCGGCGTTCTGCCCTCTCTCCATTGCTCGTCCCTATACTTTACTCTCTCTCCTCTGTGTTGATGGTCGTTCTTCTGTTTTTGATGCAGTCTCTCCATAGTTGTTGCCCAAGCCATGGACTAATAGGTGCTGCTGGACGTCGATGTTGTTGCCGTGTTGCGGTTATGTGGTGTTTATTTGTGTGGTTGCTTAGGGAGAACGGAGACAGGTGGTATGGGTTGTAAATGGGTGGTCGGGTTGGAACTTGGGAGGGGGTGGTGTTAATTTAGGAAGAGGGAGGAAGCAAAGGGGAATTTTTTTTATATTGATTTATCTTTTTTTAAAAAAAATTAGTTAACAAAAAGTTGGATGGAATTAGTAATGTCACTTTTTTTGAAAAACAATACCAAAGGATCACTTTGTAGAATCCTTTTTTTCTTTCCGCCATATAGAATTTCTCATAGTTAAGGGCCACCATGTAGAATTTTCCTATTTTTTTAGTTCGTCTGTTTTGACTGTGCGCGTTTGCCAATAAACTTTTTTGACCTTAAATATCTTTCATAACATATAAGTAAAAATTATAACTATTAAATATTAATAAAGTACTTATTGAGACGAATCAAATAAGATCCTACATGACTGTAATTTTTTCTTATATATTAAGAAAAATTCAGAAGATTCCCTTTAATTGTGAATAGTGTCAAGATTGTAAAGTGAGCAAACTAAAAATATACAAAGGGAGTATTAAACAAAATACACTACGCATATAGGTACATGCATATAAGGTTATGAAAGGATCCTATTACTCCTAATCATAAAACTAAAACAATATTACGGTACATTATCTAAATAAAACCTAATAATTTTAAAAGTCAAACTCTTAACTGTATTCTAAATCCTTCATCAATTTCTTTAATACTACCTCCGTTTCTTTTTAATTTACACATTTTCCTTTTGGGTCTGTTTCATTTTAATCTACATACTGTTGCTTTTTCTATTTTTGATAACATGTCACATCTACTTTCTCCTCTTTTTCCACCCATGTCATCCACTTTTTAATATTTTAACCCACTTTTTAGTTTCTCTCTCTCACTTTTCAGTTTCTCTCTCCACCTTTTTAGTTTATCTCTCATACTTTTGCACTTTCTCCTTGGTTCTCCCCCAAAGTGAAGTGTGTAGATTAATTTGAAACATAGGTAGTAGTTTTATTAAAGGAATTTTCTCTTATAGTTGATCAAAACATATTGTATGATAATTTTATTAGTTCTATTAATTTCATGAACGTAAATTAATAAGTCATATAATTTTTGACTTTTGAATATGCTATTGATAATTTTAATTTAATTGTAATGGTACAAAAATTATATATTATGAAGTGTACATTAAAGGTTGTCATCAAAATAATAAAAATATAAAAAAAAAACAAAATATAATACTAATTATTGTTATTATAATGTTAATAATGATGATAAAACAAAGAAATATTGTAATAACACTAATTATATTATTATAATGTTAACAATAATGATATAAAACAAACACATATTGTAATAAAATTAATATTAATATTAATATTAATATGCACCCTAATAAAAGACTATATCTTGTCATTATTATCGAAGGAAATATACGGGGCTTAGGACAGTCTCCTTATAAGACTGTACCAAAACAATTCTAATAAAAGGAAGTAGGAAAACTCATTATCTATATAAGGATCAATGTATTGGTGAAATTAGAAAGTAAAAGAGTTCGACTATTTGGCGCAAATGCGCAATGTTCATGGGTGAACATCTTTTTTCTTTTTCTTTTTTCCCCTAAAAAAATCAACTTTTTTTTAGGAAAAATTGACAAGAATAATCCAAACTATTACCGTTCCGCTCAAAATAATCCCAACTATGGGTTATTCTAGAATAATCCAAACTATTGGGAGTACTTTCTCAAAATAATCCAAACTTTTAATTATCCTATATATAATAGACCCAAAAGGGATCATTGAAGGCAAGAAAAATAAAAGTTTGGATTATTTTGGGAAGGTACCCCAAATAGTTTGGATTATTCCAGAATAACCCAAAGTTGGGATTATTTTGAGCGGACCGGTCATTGTTGGGATTATTTCTGTCAATACTTTGAAAATTGTCAAAGAATTTGTACATCTAAAAACTATGTTTGCAAATTCATAATTTCTTTTGTTACATCCAAAACTAAATTTGTACATCTAAGACATCCAAAAACTATGTTTGCACATCTAAAAATTTTGTTTGCACAATCCAAAAACTATGTTATGTACATCTATAGTCTATATTGTTCATCCAAAAAACTATTTTTTTAACGGTTTTTTCACCATATACACCTGACAAATTTTTTTGCACCATATAACCTTGCGAGTTTCCAAATTCACCATATACCCTCCACTTTTTAAAAAATACATCCACTTGCCTTTAATGACTAACGGCGTTGAAGTCCGTTAGTCATTAACCCCTAATCCCCTCTCTAACCCTAATTAACTACCCTAAACCCTAACCCCCTCTATCCCCATCCCTCACCCTAACCCCTAATCGAATACCATAACCCTAACCACCCATCCACCACCCCTCCCCACCCCACCCCTTCCCCCACCACCCCCGAGCCCCCCCTCCCCCGAAGCCTCCCTCCCCGACCCCCATCCCCGAAGCCCCCAACCCCTCCCCTGCAGCCCCATCCCCGAAGCCTCCCCCCCCCGGCCAAAGCCCCCCCTCCCGCGCATCCCCGAGCCCCTCCCCCGCATCCCCCCTCTCCCTCCCCGCATCCCCGAGCCCCCCTTCCCCCCCCACATCCTCTTCCTCTTCCGCCTTGATTTTCGAACCCCCCTCGTTTTCTTTCTCCAAATCGGTTGTCGGATTTTCGACCCCCCTTCCCTCCCCCACGTTGTCGGTTTTTTTTTTCCTCGATTTGTTCTTTCGATTTCGATGAGTTGAGAATCTCATATGCAAAAGGAAAACAGGGGGGGTTCGAAAATCGGGTAGGAAGAGGAGGTGGGGGGAGGGGGAGGGGCATGGGGATGTGGGGGAGGGGGCTTCGGGAGCGGGGCCGGGGAAGAGGGAGGGGCCTGCTTGAAGGGTCGCGTTTTTTAAAAACGCACCCTTCTTGTATGAAGGGCTGCGATTTTAAAGAAAAACGCAGCCCTTTTAGTGAAGGGCGGCGGTTAACAAGAAATCGCATGACCCTTCTTCATACGTATGAAGGATCGCGGTTTTGAGGCTAACCGCAGCCCTATTAGTGAAGGGCTGCGTTTTTTTACAAAACCGCAGCCCTTCATAAAAGAAGGGTCCCGGTTTTTTAAAAAAATGCAGCCCTTTATGGGCTTTTTTTTAAAAAAAATTTGAAACGAATTCGCGGGCTTAAAATGTTAAGCGAGCTAGGGTTCTCACAATTTCCTCTCCCTCATTCTCTCTCCTCTCTCACGTCCTCTCTCACCCTCCTCCCTTCTCCTCCTTCTCTCTCACGTCCACAACAATAATCTCCTGCTTCCCTCCTTCTCTTTCACCCTCCGGCGGCAGCAACACCACGCAGCACCACCACCACAAGATCGTTCGTCCTCTTGGTTCGTCGTTCGTTCGTCCTCCTCGTTCGTCCTCTTGGTTCGTCGTTCGTTCGTCCTCCTCGTTCGTCCTCTTGGTTCGTCGTTCGTTCAACGAGGGTTCCCAACGAGGCGACAGACGAAATCTTCGCCGCCTTGTCGTGCCTTGCCGCGCCGTGCTGTTCTTCCTCGTCGTCGAACTCTGATAGCAATTCAACAAGTGATAAATTTTTCGTTTTTCAAATCTATAATTTCTTGATCTTTGTTTTGATTAATGTTTATGTAATTTCAGATCTATAATTTCTTGATCTTTGTTTGGATTAATGTTTATGTAATTTCAGATCTATAATTTTTTCTCTTTTGTATTTTCGTTTGCTTTTTTTTCATTTTTGTTCGTTTTTTTCATTTTCTTTCCGTTTTTTTTTCATTTCGTTCTTTTTTTTCATTTTCGTTTTTTTTTTAATTTTCGTTCTTTTTTTTTTCATTTTCGTTCTTTTTTTTATTTTCAGATCTATAAATTTCTACTGTTCATGTTGATTTTCCCTGTTGTAAATTTCTTGATATATTTAGGAATAAAAAATGATAAAAATTTTTTTAATTTTTTTGGGTCAAAACCGCAGCCCTTTGTACAAAGAAGGGCTGCGTTTTAGGCCCAGAACCGCAGCCCTTCCAATATGGAAGGGTCAGCGTTTGTTTCAACCAACCGCAGCCCTTCGTTGTGAAGGGCTGCGGTTAAAAAACGCATCCCTTCACTTTTAGTGAAGAGCTGCTATGGAAAGGGCTGCAGGCCAAAAACGCAGCCCTTAGGGCTGTTTTGACCGCAGCCCTTCCGTTTTTTTCCACTAGTGGTAATAAAATTAATATTAATATTAATATTAATATGCACCCTAATAAAAGACTATATCTTATCATTATTATCGAAGGAAATATACGGGGTTTAGGACAGTCTCCTTATAAGACTGTACCAAAACAATTCTAATAAAAGGAAGTAGGAAAACTCATTATCTATATAAGGATCAATGTATTGGTGAAATTAGAAAGTAAAAGAGTTCGACTATTTGGCGCAAATGCGCAATGTTCATGGGTGAACATCTTTTTTCTTTTTCTTTTTTCCCCTAAAAAAATCAACTTTTTTTTATACTTTGAAAATTGTCAAAGAATTTGTACATCTAAAAACTATGTTTGCAAATTCAAAATTTCTTTTGTTACATATTTAAAACTAAATTTGTACATCTAAGACATCCAAAAACTATGTTTGCACATCTAAAAATTTTGTTTGCACAATCCAAAAACTATGTTATGTACATCTATAGTCTATATTGTTCATCCAAAAAACTATTTTTTTAACGGTTTTTTCACCATATACACCTGACAAATTTTTTTTGCACCATATAACCTTGCGAGTTTCCAAATTCACCATATACCCTCCACTTTTTAAAAAATACATCCACTTGCCTTTAATGACTAACGGCGTTGAAGTCCGTTAGTCATTAACCCCTAATCCCCTCTCTAACCCTAATTAACTACCCTAAACCCTAACCCCCTCTATCCCCATCCCTCACCCTAACCCCTAATCGAATACCATAACCCTAACCACCCATCCACCACCCCTCCCCCCACCCCACCCCCTTCCCCCACCACCCCCCGGCCCCCTCCCCCGAAGCCTCCCTCCCCCGCAGCCCCCATTTCCGAAGCCCCCCCCTCCCCCCCATCCCCGAAGCCTCCCTCCCCACCCCAAGCCCCCTCCCGCGCATCCCTGAGCCCCTCCCCGCATCCCCCCTCTCCCCCCCCGCATCCCCGCAGCCCCCTTCCTCCCCCACATCCTCTTCCTCTTCCGCCTTGATTTTCGAAGCCCCCTCTCGTTTTCTTTCTCCAAATTAGTTGTCGGATTTTCGACCCCCCTTCCCCCCCCCACGTTGTCGGATTTTTTTTCCTCGATTTGTTCTTTCGATTTCGATGAGTTGAGAATCTCATATGCAAAAGGAAAACAGAGGGGGTTCGAAAATCGTAGGAAAGGAGGAGTGGGGGAGGGGCTGTGGGGATGTGGGGAGGGGGGCTTCGGGGTGGGGACTCATGGGGAAAGAGGGAGGGGGGGCTTCGGGGTGGTGGGACAAAGGGGGAAGGGGTAGGGGTGGTGGTTGGGTGGTTAGGGTTAATTAGCGGTTAGATTAAATTCCTAATAGATTAAATGGCCTACAAAAAGCGATGTAATCTACTGCTCTATTAAATTCCTAATAGATATAAAGCATGTTGGTTCAACATTTTTGGTCTTCTAAGAAACAGTTGCAAGTACCTATTCCCTTTCATCTTGTTTGGTTCAACCTTTCCTCAATCCATTACTATTACTTGGTGGTAATATATTCCCCTAGTTTGTTATTACCTTCCCTTCCCCTCAAGTAACAAATTTTTTTTGTTGGTGGTAATAGTTTCCTTTCCCTTTCCATTCCAAAGTTTGAACAAACCCTCAATAAAGATAACAAGTTTTGTTACCATTCAACTTCTCTATTTAATTCCATTCAATGACTTGAACCAAACATGCTCGTAGAGTTGTAAACCACGGAGAAAGAATGCAGGAGAGTACGAATAGCGTCCAGAAATAAGTGAAGCTTCCATGGGCACTTCATTCGATTATGCAGAATATAAATAGCAGTCTTGTAAATTATAATCTTGATAAGTGACATTTCTGTCACTTTTAGGGGTAGTTTTTAGATTATTTTTGTAGCTTATTTTCATTTATTTCTATCTATTTTAACCTTTATTTCCTCCTTTTTCGTTTTGTAGGTTAATTTATTTATTTAGTGATTCTTATATTTTAGCTCTTAATTTCATTGTTTATTTATTTTCATTGTTTTTTTTAATTTTAGATGGATTAGTTTAGTTTTGTGCTTAATTTTCCTATTTTATTCCCTTTTAGTCACTCTTAATTTTATTATTTCTTTTTTATATTTTCTTTATCTTCTATGTCTCGTTTCTCCACACTTGTGTTGGTTTATGTGTAGGTGAGTGGTTTGGAGCTATGGAGTTGTGAGCTTCAAAGTTAGAGTTAATTGTGCGTTTGATTTAGAGTTAAATTTTAAAAACTATCCTACACCACACCATTCCTTAACCTCCACCACACTAAAACTACCCTGCACCACACTACATCACCACCACTACCCTCAACAGTCAACACTTTCATCTTCCTTCACCAAGCCCAGCAGTCACCACCAACATCTTCTGCGCGCCTGGGCCCCCATTAAGCCCATCCCAGCGAACTAAGCCCAAGCGGACCTATTCCGGCGAGCGAAGCCAAAAGTCCGCCCGCCCGTCCGGGTCCCATACAGCCCCAGGGCTCGTGATGCAGTGAAGCCCATCGAACTGCCCGGCCCACTGAACCAAGCACAAAAGCGTCCAAAGCTTTCCAGTGGCCGCGGCTCCGCCCGAGTCAGAGCCTGCACCGCCCAGCGTTGTAGCCCGCGCGAGCAACCTCTTCGCCCGCCCGGGCCCTGCATTGCTGGAAGTTCCTACCAGTTTCGTCCAAAAACATCCCACGCCTGGTGGAAGCACACAAGCCCGAGTAGCCTGCCCCGCTCGGGCCCTGTTCCAACTCGCCCAAGAATCTGTATTCAGCCCTCCCGGGCTTCTGTTGTCTGCGGATGTTTTCGGCTCGTTTTGTTTTAAAACGTTGTAATTAGGGGGAGTATAAATACCCCCTTAGCCCATTTTAAGGGGGCCAAGTTTTTATTCGCCACTCTTAGTTTTAGAATAGTTTTAGGGTTTTAAGGAGGTTTAGCCTCCATAGATTAGTTTAGGGAGAAAACTCAAAGAGGGGTTGAAGATTGTAGATTCAAGGGTGACACTTGTATTGGAACTTTCAACCATTAATCAATGAGCATTTCTTACTCTATCTCCTCCTTTATTGCTTTATTTTAATTGTTTTCATTAGATTAGTTGTTAAATGCTTAGTTTAATTATTTGTGGGTTATTTTGTTTAGTTTAATGTTAGATTAATGTTTAGTATCATGTTATTAGTTGTTAATTTCTCTAAAGTTCTCATTTTTGTGTTTATGGAGTATTTTGTTGATTAGGATTTGGGTGAAACCCAACTATGGTTGATTTTGGGTGTTTGAATATGAAATTAGGGGCTTGATTAGGCTTCTTAATTGATCAATGTCACGATTACTATTTGATTGCATTCTAGTTGGCCACTTGGATCTTTGTTTTATTGATGCCTTAATCAAATCGAGAGAGGAGATTAAGGTTGATATTTATGCTATTATCTTGCTTAATTACTCATGAGAGTGAGATTTGAGTGAGGGTTTTGTGGATTGATATTGTGATTATCCCTTGGTTGCATGTTTAAGACCATGAGAGTGGCTTAATTATGTGATCTAGGTAGTTTTATGCACCCTTGAGAGAGGGCTTAGAGCTAGTTAAGAGTCAATAACCTCAATTAGTTGCTTAGTTTTCTTTCCTCCATGCTTCACCCTTCTAGTTCCCTAAATCATGATTGGTTGGTGTTGGATCCCTTTCACTAATCCTATTTGATTTTTGGTACTTAGTCTAGTTCAATAGACTTTAATTAGTTGGTAGATGACACCTGCCGACTCTTTTTCGGCCTAGCTTATTGTTAAATTAAACACATATTGGTGTTCCTTAGTCCTTGTGGAAGAATGACCCTTGCTTGTCACTTTACTTAGTTTAGTGGTCTAGTTAGGTTTTGTTTGACTTTAGGAGACTAGTAACAACCTAGTTTTCCAATATCAAATCTCATTCAACAAATACACTTTTGATTGGAAAATTTGTGAAATAGTACCTTTTATAGCTTTAGTTTTGTGAACTAATATCTTTTATGTTTCATTTTGTTAACTAGTACCTTTAAATACTTAAATGTTTTAATTTCCAAACGTTTTCTCAAACTTCCCGCCAATTAGTTAGATTCCGGCATTGACATGGTTTTTACGTCCAATTCTTGAGCTTGTGTTGCAGATTCTTTCTTTTAAATCTTCTCTCCTACTTGCCTCTATTATTCCCCCGCGTATAAATCCTTTCTTTCCCCGCATAAAATTTCAATCCACCTATTTTCAAAATATCAAACGAGTGACCAAAAATCCCGAGAAAGTCTTTTAAAACCAAAAACTTTGTTCCTTCTCCCTGCCAACAAAATTCTCCCTGGTCAAAGTAATTCAACTATAGGGAATTGGATTCCAAAATAATTCTTTTCTAATTTCAGAGGTATGTTCTCTTAATTCCTTTTGGTTTTATTTTTGAAAAATTAGGGCTAATTTTTTTTCCAATCTTATGCAAGGATGTCTGCTTGAAAGTCAGGATCTTCCTCAGCCAAACGTCCTAGGAAATGTGGATGTGGTGTCCCAGTTTCTGAAAAAAGATCATGGATCATGCAAACGTTATGATTATGACACTGGCCACAGAGGTTATGAGCTTTTTGATTGGATAGACCAAGGTTGTACTGAATGGTAGAAGGATACCATCAATTAATTGGTATTGGAGAAAAAAATTCTTAAATCTTAGATTACACTGCTAAAGAAGGAAATCAATAGGCATCAGGAGGATAAATTGATGATGGTTAGTGAAATTGAAGAGCTAACGTCAGGGGGTATGAAACATGGACCTAAGCATGTTAGGGTGGCTCCAAAATGCGTGGCCTTTGTAATTTTTGTTGTTGTAGTTATTTTACTCTGTTATCAAGTATTAGATGTAGTGTTGGAAAAGCATGTTAGTGTTTGATGCTATAGTTATTGCGGTGTATGTGGCACTAGAAAAAAGTCTACAAATTTTCATCAATCTATTGTACTGAGCAATGAGCAACGAAATTAGTTGTTGAACTTTATCCCTAAAAACATTCTTGGAAGAATTCTGTTTCACCATATGTGTAAGACTTTGAAATTCCATTAAAACTTTGTTCATAAGTCATTCACTTCGGAGCATTGCATTTAGCATAATACAGAATCATTGTCATTACAAACATAGGATGCACATGGTCCAAAAATCATCCTAATTGTTTACCACAAACCATGATAATGCACAAATACATACTAAAACATCCTAATTGTTCACCATAATCAGTTACAAAGCAAAAAGAACCAATTCAAACATCCTAGGTTTGTGCACACTACTTAATTAAGGATGTGAGAGAGGTGGTCCTTCTGTTTCAGGTACTTGTTGGCTCTCCATTTGGGCCTCAAACACTTTTTGCACAAATGTGACAAACAAAACATCAGACCTTGATTAATCTACCAACTTAAAATGGTGGAAGTACTCATCCTTACCTTGGTGGAACTCCTTGCTGCTTTCCAAAAGCAGATCATGTATGCCACCTGTCATGGATGTGCCAATTTAAAATTAGCCCAGATATGCCTGCAACAATATCTGATTTTAGCATCAAGAATCATTGTTGAGAAGACATTAAGCAACCCCTGATTCAAGTTAGATCAGTCAATCGAATAAGGCATAACAAATTCAGTTAATAAAGCAAAGAAGGGAAATGAATACACACCTTTTGCCTATCTGACATGAAAGCCAATTATCCTTCTAATGTAACCAGGTGACATGCTCAGTTTCAGAGCCAAGGTCTTTCCCCAAGAGCTCCAAAAATTACCTCCAAATGTCCTAATCTGCCTCAACTATATCCCACACCACCGAGAACAAATTATTGTTCCAACCCTTACCCACTACAAAGAAAAAAATTCTCGGAAAAGTGCCCCTCATATGACATCCATCAACACCCAAAATATGCCTTCATCCTTGTATGAAACCCTCTTTTCAATGTTGTAAACATGTGTACAACCTCTCAAACATAATAGGTGGTCTCTCTATGTTACTTACACAAAATAAGCGGAGGAACTAGGGTTATAGTAGCTGCTTAATCGCATACCTTATTATACTGATCAGCTGCACTTCCATGAATGTGCTCCAAAGCTATTTGCCTAGCATGATATGCCTTATAGTACTGCACATCAACCCCTAGCTCCTTCTGAGTTCTAAGTGTGAAAGCCTCAATGCCCAAATCAAGATCAACCCTAAATGAATCTACAAAGTGCTCAGTTATAAAAGCACAAGTTGCTTTCATATTAGCATTATGGAAACCACATGCATGCTTCAGCCTTAAGCTCCTAATCTGAAATGTCTCCTAACCCCTCATTTTTCTTGCATGAATTTTAAAAAGTACACTTTCTTTTCAATGTACAAGTGCACTTCACTCGCTTAGAAGCTTTCATTTCATAGTAACATCTATACTTACAATACAATGTAACTTTGTATTTATTATTATGCACAAAGTAATAACTGATACCCTTTTTTCACAACATAAAACCTGATTGCTTTTCTCAGAACAGTGTTTGATGGAAACTTTAATCCAAGATTCAACTCCACTCCACTGGCTTCTTAAAATCAACCTTAGGGTTAAATGTTCCATACTTATCTGCTTCATCGTCACTTCCTCTCAAACTCTCTTCTTCTTCTGAGTCTTCATTTAGATCAACATCATCTAGGATTATTACGTTATCTTCTGGTCTTGCTCCCCTTGTTAAGGCTGCTGTAGAGGTTCATTAGTTGGCTCAGGTTCAGGGCTTGCATGCTACTCAGTTGTAGGGCTTCTCTGTTGTTCAATTGCATCATCATTTAGACCTTGATCTTGCCTTTGATTGATACATTTTCAGAGAACGGATATGGACTTGGTCTGTCCTCATTAACATCCTCAGCACATCATCTTGTGCATGTTATGTTGTTGTTTTGAAGACTTTGAGACCCCCCTCTTTTGACTCCTTCTGACTTGGAGGTTAGGTCTTCTAGGGTTGTATTTTATTGGCTTTTTCTGAGGCTTCAACAGTTGGGTCACTGTCTCCAACTAGCATACCATTCTCATCCCAACCAAATCCCATAACAAAGCCCATCATGTATCCATCTTGGTGGCTAAAGTGTCATCAACATCCCTGTCCATATCCCTTCTAACCATCACATAATTTGGGTCTTCAACATTATCATCATCATCACTTTCATCTCCTTCTTCACCCTTACCTCGTCCCCATCACTAATTGATCCTCATCCCAATAATTCCCATTACATCCTCATCTACAATAAGATCATCATGAGGCCAATGTTCCACCCAACTTTTGACAATGTTATCCTTGTCTCCAATAAATTAACAAGGCAAACATCATTTTTGTAATGTTTAAGCCCTCTTTTTTAGATTCAAACCCTTCCTCCCTATACCAAATCATACCCATATTTGGGAACCCCAAATCTTTCCTAATGATGTGTAAGAATGTCCTATAACAAATGTTGTCATCCCTTTCCATAATATATATTGAAACCTCATCACCAAGGTTAGGTCTTTGTCTAATTCATTCCATTTTTGTCCTCATTCTATCATAAATGAATTAGGGCATTAAGATAATAAGCATCATATTAAGAATTTGCACAACATCAAATTAAGGCATTAAGATAATAACCGCAAGTTCAGTTTTTTAAGAGTACATTATTTAATTAATCAACATCACACTAATAATGGTAATTGACCCAGTTAAAACAACAAATTGTACGTAGACATGCACAAAAGGGGAAAAAAGTACCTTTGCACAATTGTATGCTAGATTTGCTGCTTTGTGGTCCAAAGAATCAGAATTGAGTACCTTTCCACAAGGATGATGACTCACCATAGCAGAGACCAGTGTTTAAGATGATAGAGACATAGAGGAAAGAGGAGAGAGAATGTGAGTTTACTAATAGTGAGGTAAGGCTGTAAAAGGGAAGTAAAGAAGATGAAGAGTGAAATTAGGGAGGAAAAGGAGTTAAAAGAGGAGAGTGAAGTCAAGCATATTTGGAAGACAAAAAAACACAAAAATTGGAGGGAAAAACCAAGTCAATGCCTGAATCTTGACTAATTTGGACGGAAATTTGAGAAAAGCTATTGACATCATAGCATTAAAGTACTCAAAGGTATTAGTTAACAAAATAAAACATCAAAGGTACTAGTTCGCAAAATCAGTGCTATAAAAGGTAATAGAGTACAAAGGTAATCGGTCTTTGGCTACGTCCTTCTCATGATGTTTCTATCATTATTGCCTACTCGGTGATAAGTCATTTTTATATATAGTTTTAGGTGCATTTAGGTTGCATTTTAGAGCATTTAGATTCATATTTAGGTTCATTATTGCATTATATTCTTAAGTTATGTTATTCTACTCCTATTCAGTATGTTTTCTTGCTTTTGATGAATTTCAGGTAATGAGAACGTATTTGGAGTATAATTAGCTAAACTTGAGGATTAGAAGCACTTGGAAAGAAGCTACAATGCATAAGGATCGTATGGATATGACATAGTACGAGTTTGAGCGAAAACGAAGCGGAAAATCATTAGAAGAAATGTGAAAAAGGAGTCATTTCTACTCTTCTGATCATAACTTTTGATGTGCACAAATTCTTATATGTGGCCGGCCACACCTGTAATTTCGCGTGTGGCCGACCCATAAATAAAGCCCAAACGGAAATTCTTACTATAACTCAAGCCCAGACTTATTCTAACCCGCTTAATTTCTTCCGTCTCCTTCACTATGGCATCTGTATCCTCCATATCTCAATCGTTGCTATCTCCTTCACTTGCAGTTTCTCCTACAGCAAGACAAGCACTTAATTTATTTTGATTTCTGAGTTTGAATTAGTCATGTTTCGAATTTCGTGCTTTTTTCAAGTTTAGTGATCCGTACTTTTATTTTCGGAGTGATGATGATATTTATGATGATTCTTCAAAGTTTTTTTTCGATTAAGTTGAATTATTTGAAATTTGGGGAACTTGAAATAGAGAGATGAATCTGACGGCGGGAGTAGGAGGAAGTTTGAGTATGAGTTGGTGAATGATATTGGGTCTAGTAATTTTGGAGTTGGTAGATTGATACGAATGCACTTTGTAAGTTGAAGAAGGTGGTGGAAGCATAGAATATAATGGATCAAATGAAGAGAGCTGGTTGTTTCACATACATAACACTATCTTATACAACTTATGTAAAATTGATTAGGAGTAATTAATAATGGAGAAGACTTGAGGATACAAATAGTAACCCCATTTATTCATACTAGTAACCCCATATGTTCATAGGAGTAACCCCATATTGTTTACATAAGTAACCCCATTTTGTTTATAAGACTAACCTCTTCTCTTGTTACGCGTAACCTTCAAATATTATATGAATAACCCCTTTTATTTGTTGGAGTAACCTCGTTTAATAATATGAGTAACCTCATTTAATCTTATGAGTAACCTTGTTTAATCTTATGAGTAACCTCGTTTAATCATACTAGTAACCACATTTATTTATACGAGTAACCTCATTTAATCATACGAGTAACCCCAATTGTTCACACAAGTAACCCCCTATTTATTAATACGAGTAACCTCATTCGTTTATAAAGAGTAAGCCTATTTATTCATACTGGTAACCCCATTTAATCATATGATTAACTCCATTTTATTCGCATTAGTAATCCCAATTGTTCATACAAGTAACCCCCCACTTATTAATACGAGTAATCTCATTCGCTCGTAAGGAGTAACCCCATTTATTCATACTAGTAACCCCATTTTATCATATGAGTAACCTCATTTTGTTCACATAAGTAACCCCATTTTATTCGTATCAGTAACCCCATTTTATTCGTATCAGTAACCCCAATTGTTCATACAAGTAACCCCAAACTTATTAATACATTAATACGAGTAACCTCATTCGTTCATAAGGAGTAACCCCATTTATTCATACTAGTAAACTCATTTAATCATATGAGTAACCCTATTTGCTTACATAGGAAATCCCATTGTGCTTATAAGAGTAACAACATTTATTTATCGGAGTGGCACCATTTTATTGTTAAAATAACCACATACTCATACAAGTAACTCCATTTGGTCATAAGAGTAACTCCATTTGTTCATAAGAGTAACTCCATATGTTCATAAGGGTTTGTGCATAAGGGTCAACTTCAAAAGGTCATATCTCACAGCACAATTAATATTTTGGGAAGATTCAAGTTGGAGATGAAAATTTGGCTCGATAGCTTTCCAACGTCTAGTCAAAAGCTTGATTCCAATGAGAAACGAGTGAGATATGACCATTTGAAAATGAGCTGACGGAGGGTGACTCGCGCGCGGCCGCACCTGCAATTTCGCGTGTGGCCGGCCACACGCAAGACGCGCTGTTTGATGCGCTTCTTAGAATCGAGTAATTCCAGCAGATTTGGAAACTAGACTTGAAGAGCTTTCCAACAATAGGTGGCACGCCCCAAGGAGACTTCTAGTCAAGGAGTTATGCCTTTCGGAAGATTGCATTGTTTCTGCTGGAATCTGCCACGCGTACGCGCGGATCACTAATTCCGCCCATTTAATGATATTTCGACTTTTCTTATCTTTGTAACTTACTTTCCTAGTCATATTAGGCTACCTAGTATTAGATATATTAGGTTTTCACTCTTCTCTCTCCTCCTCCCTTCTCACATTATTTCTTAGTTTTAGTTTTTAGGTTTAGTCTTCTTCTCTTTCTCTCTAGTTTTAGTTCTAAACCCTAGTTTTTCTTATTCTTCATTAATCCATGAGTTTAATTAGTTTCTTTCTTTGATTTCTTTCATTATGCTTTTCTTTGTAGATTTAGATTTCATTATTTATTTTATGATAGAGTAGTTTTAATTTCTAGGGTTTGGGAATCAATGTTTATATGCTATGATTCTTGATTGATATTTATTGATGGTTTGATTAGTTATTGATATCTCTAATTGATTAGTATTTTTATTGTTATTATTGCAATCTGATTAATTGTCTGATTAAATATTGCTAATAATTGTTTGTTTTGACCAAGATCTTACTTTTAGAGGCTTGCCTACAATTAGCAAATCTGATTATGTTAGCGACCGTACTGCATATGTTGATTTGAGAGCGTTAAGACCCGACCGTAGGATTAACATGTGCTCTAGAAATCTGATTAATTGAACTATTGATGATATTTTGATAGATTATAAGTATAAACATGGTGAACCATTGCCCTAGATCTTTTTACTTTGATTTTCTTTATTTATTAGTTTAGAACCTTAATTCACATATTTCTGATCTTAATTCACAAATTTTGGCGCCGTTGTCGGGGAGACGATATTGTTGTATTTAGCTTTTATTGTTGGTGAAATTAAACTGTATATATATATATTTTTTCTTTCTTTCTTTTTTGTGAATAGTTTTTTTTTGGTTTCCTCATCTGTTATAGTGTGTTGCCATGGAGTGGAATAATTATAGTTCAGAGGGGGATGTTTTTTCTAATTATCAAGGGCAATATGATTATTTTGGGTATTATAATGCAAATGATTATGTTTATGATGCATCATATGATTGTCAAAATTCACAAAATCTGTGCATGAATGCCTATGAATATTCCTATTACCCTAATGAGTCTTATGTGCCTGATTATACTCAATGTTATCGACCTGAAGTGAATAGTTATTTTCAACCCGAAACATCAGAGCGTCAGGAACTTCTTAACATGATGAAAGAGTATATTGTTAAACTACATGAAGATTTAAATGAATTAGCTCATGATTATCAAAACATGGCGAAATCTATTGAATTACTTGCTGTGCAACAATTTACTAACCAACAGATGACACTTGATGATACTGATATTGGTGTTGAGAATTATACTTCGGAGGAGAAAGACGTTGATATGACTCATGATAGTTTGGTAGAAGGTAAGGGTGTAATTGGTGAAGTTGGTAGTGAGTGTCTCTATGTCGACGAATCCATAGTTGAGAGTGAAGTGTCTCACACTTCTTCTATAAACTTTTCATCTGCATATGAGTCTAAAGTTGAGAGTGAGATAATGCATGAGTCTTTGTCGGTTCCATCTGATACTGTTTTTGAGTCTCATGTTCCCTTCTCTAAAAAACTTGATCTTATTCCTTCATCCCCGTTATTATATCCTTCATCGTTCCTTCTTTCTCCCGTTTTGAATGACTCTCGTGATAATGTAAATAATGTACAATTAGTTTCTTTTCTTTCTTTTGAGTCAGATAAAAAAACTAACGATTTTTTATCTTCTTTCTTGTAAATATAATTTTTCCTTTGATTTTTCTTTTTGTAGTTTTCATAGATTTTTAGAACTAATTTTTTTCATCTTTCCTTTTTACTCATATATAATATGCTCTGAGATGTTTGCAGGAACATATGATAAACTTCTTAGAGCATTGAACTATTATGAGTGATCTACTAATCTTAATATTTTTTTAATTAATTGAATTCACTTGACTTCAATATTTTTTTAAGTTAGTTATTTTATTTTTATTTTTTTATTTTTGTGAATTCACTTGAATTCTCATTTTCTTATTTGTAGTTAGTTGATTTTTGTAATTTATTCTTTGTCTTTGGATTCACTTGAATTCGTTTTTTTAATTTGTTTTAGTCCACTAACGAGCTAACAAAATTTGTGAGTTGTGTCGTCATGGTTTGAAAGCTATACAAGTTGAAGTTGCGCGTTTGGACAAGTGAGGCGTAATCACAAACTTGTCGAGAGCCCGCTACCCACCCATCGCCCAACGGGTCTCACACTCCGCACAACCCGCATCTCTCGCCCGGCCTGGCCGGGTTGGTCGGCGTTCGGCCGGCCTACACACTCGCTCACTCAACCTCTTCCTCACGCAAGCATCACCGCCCCACCTCTCGTTTCCTTTAGGTTTTTGCCGGCTCTTGCTCACCTGCGGCCACCGTTCTCTGCCTCACCCAGCAGCGCACGGCACCACCGCCGACCTTCCGCTAGCAGCCCCCGTGTCTTCTCGTCACGTCCACCCCTGTTTTCGCCTCTCCTCACGATCAACCCCCGGGCCCCGAACCTCGCTTTCTTCCTCACATCACAAGACCACATCATCGGCCTCGGATTTTCGCTCCGGCAGTCAACCACACCGAACACCGCCTCTCCTAGCCGGCACACCACCACCAGTCGCCCTCCATCTCATTCTTCCTTTCTTACCTTTCCTTCTTTCGCCCCAGTGCGCCACCGTATCCTTCCGCCTTTGTTGCCGCGATCGCTTCCACCAACGATCACCACCACCTTCATGCGGTGTCCAAAGCAGCCGCGTGCGAAATCCGACCCCCCCGCTTCCCTCTAGTCTCTTCTCGTTTCTTGTTTTGCTTTCTTCACTTTCTCATCTTTTAATTTTGTTTTTTCTGATAATTTTCTTTTTCTTTTCTTTTTTTTATTCCTTTTTCTTTTATTTTCCTTATTGATTTTCCCATTCTCTTAACACTTCTTTACATTTTGATTGATCGTTGTTATAGGATTGTGCAAGTTGACAACAAAATAATTCAAGTTGGTCTTCAAAGAGTGGTGCTATGTGATTGTAGAGCCTATTCGGCTCTTCTTTGGGTTGTAAGCCTTTCTATTTTATATTGTTCATACTCTTGATATGACTTTCAAGTTTTTGCTTGGATTTTTGTTTTGATGCCATCTTGTTGAGAATCTTTTGAACACATTGATTGAATGTTCGGATTGTTGGAGTTTGTGTATGGTTTTCGTGGTGTGTTTAGGCTTTTGGTGGGCGACTTTGGTGATCCCGTCGTTGTTTTTGGTTCCTTCTCTGAACTGGTTTATGCAGTGAGGACACTACAGATTCTAGCTTGGGATAGGGCTATTCTATCCTTTATTTGCTTTCTAGTGTAGATTTCATTGCTTTCATAGGATGTTGCACGGTTTGTACTGCTTACTAGGAGTGGGAGTTTACGTGTAACCAAAAAAATTGTATTGCTTTCGTAGTTGCATTAGCATATTTCATCTCATATTAGATAGCATGTCATCTTAGTTTGCATCTATGGGACTATTGCTGACAGTTTTTGAGAACCTTGATGATATTTTACTACAGTTCATAAGCGTCATTCATCTCGTTCATGATTCTTCATAGCACGATTGTTTCGCAATTGATTGTTTGTGGTAAGATTGATTGATCTCTCTCTGGCTTGATTTAACGTTACTACGCAGACACCTAACCAAGTGAGCTTTTGTGCCTATAAACTGACGTATCTGTGTCAGTTCTGTTCTTTCATGTGTGATTAATTCCTTAGTTGTCGCATAGATTTTGACTTTGACTTAGTACTCTTTGATATTTGATAGTGCATACATTTTGATATGATTGAGGCGTTCTATTTCATGATCTAAGCTCCAGAGTTATTCTTATTTTCATATTATCCTTTCTCTGGCCCTGCTAAGCCTTCCCTGACTGTGTTTGATTGCTACCTACATTACAAGCCATTGGCCTCATTTGATATTTGTCCTAAGCCTAGCTTGGGGGAGCGAGTATTAGTTTTGGTTTGGTTTGTATTGAATTGAAGTGCTCTAGTTGTGGTTTAGAAGGATGGAAAAGTATGTTTAGTGAGCTTTGAAATTGAATTGAAAGTTCGAAAAAAAAAGTGGAAAATGAAATGAAAAAGAAGTGAAAAAAAGTTGTGAATAAAGTGAAATAAAAAGGGTTATGATTGAATTTCTTGAGTGAAAAAGGTTGTTGATTATATTTAGAGATTGTTGGTTGTTGCGTGAAGTTGTTGTGACCTTTTTTGGTCATGTTTTCAGTTATATGATGCTCCCCCTTCTTGGTTTTTCCACCACAATTCCCAAATTATTTTCCATACCTTTAACCTCAGTCCCATTACAACCCTTAAAAGTCCTCTTGATCATTGTGTATTGTATTGTTGAGTATTAAGTGAGTCAAAAAGTCAAAGTTAAAGAGTATATGTTTCATCTGAGTCGACTTGTTTTAGGTTGAGTGTCATCATTTATCCTTTAAGCACATGAGAGATTTGAGCGCACATGACTATAGTGAGGTATGTCAGGTTTGGTTAAATCCAGCTTGGGAGAGATGGTATGCGGTATGATTGGAGAGTCGATTGCGATACATGACATGCTATGCGGCTTTGTTCGAGATTGTTTCGATGTTTGGTTTGTGTAGTGATTATATCTCTTGTGTTTTCAGTTGAGTGTTTAGCCCTGTTCTAATCCTATATTGTAGGTTATCTTACTTTTTCCATGTCTATGTCTGATTGCTTAGGGACAAGCAATGGTTTACCTTAAGGGAGTTTGATAAGTCATTTTTATATATAGTTTTTAGGTGCATTTAGGTTGCATTTTAGAGCATTTAGATTCATATTTAGGTTCATTATTGCATTATATTCTTAAGTTATGTTATTCTACTCCTATTCGGTATGTTTTCTTATTTTTGATGAATTTCAGGTAATGAGAACGTATTTGGAGTATAATTAGCTAAACTTGAGGATTAGGAGCACTTGGAAAGAAGCTACAATGCATAAGGATCGTATGGATATGTCATAGTACGAGTTTGAGCGAAAATGAAACAGAAAATCATTAGAAGAAATGTGAAAAAGGAGTCATGTCTACTCTTCGATCAATAACTTTTGATGTGCTTCTTAGAATCGAGTAATTCCCGCATATTTGGAAACTAGACTTGAAGAGCTTTCCAACGATAGGTGGCACGCCCCGAGGAGACTTCTAGTCAAGGAGTTATGCCTTTTGGAAGATTGCACTGTTTCTGCTGAAATCTGCCACGCGTACGCGCGGATCACTAATTCCGCCCATTTAATGATATTTCGACTTTCCTTATTTTTGTAACTTACTTTCCTAGTCATATTAGGTTACCTATATTAGGTTTTCACTCTTCTCTCTCCTCCTCCCTTCTCACGTTATTTCTTAGTTTTAGTTTTTAGGTTTAGTCTTCTTCTCTTTCTCTCTAGTTTTAGTTCTAAACCCTAGTTTTTCTTATTCTTCATTAATCCATGAGTTTAATTAGTTTCTTTCTTTGATTTCTTTCATTATGCTTTTCTTTGTAGATTTAGATTTCATTATTTATGTTATGATAGAGTAGTTTTAATTTCTAGAGTTTGGGAATCCATGTTTATATGCTATGATTCTTGATTGATATTTATTAATGGTTTGATTAGTTATTGATATCTCTAATTGATTAGTGTTTTTATTGTTAATCTTGCAATCTGATCAATTGTCTGATTAAATATTGCTAATAATTGTTTGTTTTGACCAAGATCTTACTTTTAGAGGCTTGCCTACAATTAGCAAATCTGATTATGTTAGCGACCGTACTGCATATGTTGATTTGAGAGCGTTAAGACCCGACCGTAGGATTAACCTGTGCTCTAGATATCTCATTAATTGAACTATTTATGATATTTTGATAGATTATATATATGAACATGGTGAACCATTGTCCTAGATCATTTTTAGTTTGATTTTCGTAGTTTGATTAGTTTAGAACTTTAATTCTCATATTCCTGATCTTGTTTAGTTTCTCTATACCTTAGAAGCTACATTAAAACGACCATCTCTCTGTGGATTCGACCCTACTTACCCTACTACATTGTTAGAAGGTTTTGCAGGAATTATTTTTGACAGGTGTTCGACAGTCTATCACTCGGATGCCGACTGGGTTGGCTGCTTTGATTGTTGTCGGTCCACCACAGGTTATTTTGGTCATAATCTTATTGCCCGACGTGCTAAGAAACAACCTACAATATCTCATTCCACGAGGGCGAGTATCTTTGCTCGCGTATACTTTTACCGATACACTTTGGATTCGTTCCTTACTGGCTTGGTCTTACTATACGACAACCTGTCAATCTGCTCTGTGATAATATTAGTGCTACGTACCTTACTGTTAATCCTGTTCAGTTTAGTTGTAGTAAACGTATTAAAGTAGACTATCATTTTATTCGTGAGCATGTCGCTCATGGTGATTTAGTTGTTCGTTTTGTGCCTACTCGATTATGATTAGGCGATATTTTTACTAAGGGGTCTCTAGTCGGCGACTTGAGTTTTGAAGTCAATCTGCATGGTTTCCGCACTGCATTGGGAGGGTGTAATGCAGAAGCCAAGTATTTATGTAATATTAGGTGCAATCCTAATTTATTATGTATATCTACAATGCCAGGCACCCTAAAGGTAGCGGTTATTATCTTTCACAAAAGGTACTATTTTACAATTTTTCTTTTTGATTTGCCGTTCTTTGGCCAGTTAAAGACCATTACTCCTCAGCGCCACTGCTTCAGCTATTAGATATACTGGAAAGGAAACCAATCCATTAGGAAGTTTTAATCATTACTAATAATTCATGAGTCCAAACAAGTTTGGTTTAAAGCATGTTAGGAAGAGATGGTCCTGGCCCTCATGTAAATAACAAAGTGTACATTAATACATGATCATTATGTTATCATATTTATACTCAAGTAACTCAATAGTGCAGAACCCTCAACAATATGGTAAAATAGAAAAAGGGCAAGCTGACAAAAATAAGTGTTGTTCAGATTTCAGAATCCTGCTAGTAAAAACTTTTATATAAATTTATGCCCCATGCGCAGATACAAAACAATATCTTCGTGCTCCTTTAATCAGTGCTATCCAACCTTTTTATGGCCAAATGCAAAGTTTATACTGCATATACTTTATATAGTATACATATATATTCACTTTTTTTTTATTTCATTGATTATTGCGACTTTTACGCTATTTAAATATTAGTTTTGAAAGAAAAAAACATTTAGTAACTAATAAGATGTTATATTTATCTTAATAAATATCAAATTTTCAAATTTTTATATTACTCCCTCCATTCTCTATACTTTTTGTTTAATTCCGTTTTCAAAATACTAATCTAGTTTTACTAATTCCCTAACTGGTAGAGGCTTATTCCCTTTCCACACTACATTCACCCTTAGTTGGATCTATATAATTCTACACATTATCACAATCACAATCTAGTTTTACTAATTCCCAAGCTGGTAAAGGACTATTCCCTTTCCACACTACATTACCATACTAATTGGATCCCTATAATTCTACATACTATCACAAATCACATATTCTCTCCTATTTAAGTAAATGAGAAATGGCCCACTTTCACACTCTGTATTCTTTGCTTCAACGTCATGTTCTACCATGGGCGAAAGCAGGAATTTAAAGTTAGGGGTTGATTCTTTAATATACATTTTTCATGTTTTACCCCTTTATTTTTTTTTCACGATTTTCAAGACATACGTTTGACCATTTCTATCTTTAATCACGTTTAAAAATATATACTCCCTACACAACATAATAACCTGCAACAAATGGGTTTTATTTTTGAAGTATAAAATATTCATTTGTAGCGGTTATTATCGTCATGAGGAAAAATATATATACTTAAAACATATATATAACGTACTCTACCTTCTTTCATAGTTAAGAAATGTCGATTCTTTCTATTTTTGGTGGTTGTGTTCCTAAATTTGGATCATTGGACCTTTTATTTGTCTCAGGAATTGAGTTATCACTTTCTTGCATCACAATATTTTCAAGAGTCAAAGTTTCTTACGGGTAAAAAAATTTGGAGAAATGAGAATTGAAGGGTACATAATCCATGAAAAAGAATAAGCAAGGGAGACAAAGAGGTGAGAAAATCAAAGGAATAAAAACAATAGAAGAAGAAAGGGCGACAATTGTAAAGTAGAAAGAAGTTCGGGTAAAAACTTCTAAAAATTTAAAAGTAGATTAAAAAAGTAATGGCTAAAGCACTTGATCTCGTAATCTCTACGCTAAAAGAGTTATTTTAACAACATCTTTACCATTAAACCAAAACCATTAATATGGAAGGCACTTTAACAAACTATATATTAAAAATCTACAAGGGCCGTTACGTGATATATGGACCGACGCAGCCAGTAGGGTCGGACCCCTGCCAACCCCCTTTGTAGATTCGCCCTGGTTGCTACAATAACTAGGAAGATATTTAGAGATGAAGCAGATATGGATAGAAATATTAATAATAAAATTATACATTTGTAGACGTAAAATCATTTTTTTAATATAGGTCAGAAGAAGTATTATTGCTTGGTGATGTTTTGGCCCTTGCCTTGGATGATTGTATGCTATTAATAGTTGCCACAGAGGTAGTCTCATTTCTCAATGCTCACCTTAGGTTCCTAG
>CANSZD010002584.1:317500-476351 GCA_947648045.1 Beta corolliflora | reverse complement strand
TTAGAGATTAATTTATGTGAATAACCCTAAAATTAATTAAAATGGAGATTTTGATTTAATTTTCGAATTAGGCATAAAACGGTTTATGTTTAATTTAATTAAGATCACTAAATTAATTTTGCAAATGTTGTAATTTTAATTTCCTTCAATAAATAAATAAATAAATTAAATAAGGAGGAGGAAGAGGAGCAGCCATGGTCGGTGGTCGCTTCCTGGTCTGGTTGCCTACGGACGTCGACAAGGGATTGACAATCTGGCAATGGGCGAAGGCCTGGTGGCGGCAGCCACGCTGCGACGCACGCAGCAGCGTGTTGCTGGGCGCTTGCTGGCGCTGGCAGGTTGTTGCCGGCGAGTTCCGGTGAAGTCGCTTGACGTGGGTGGCCGCCGTGTATGTTGGCGTGGAGTTGGGACTGGTAGCCCTTTGTGCTGCTGGTCTGGTCGTGGCCTCCACGGCTGTTTTTTCAAAATTTTAATTTTTTTTATTGGCTTTTAAATAAAAAAAAAAAAAATTGTTTGGATATAAACTGGCATCCGTAAAAATGGGAAGCAGTATCTTGAACAAATTTTTTTTGAAATTTTGTAAAACAGAATTTTGAGAAGATTAAGCAAATTTCAATTATATTAATTATGTTATTTTGACTGGGTCATAAATTCATTTCATAATTTGATTCTTTAATCTAATTAAAATTAATATGCTAGATTTTCTAGGATAGAATCTTTAGGTGGTTAGGAATTACTTAAATTTTTTATCTACTTGCTATAATTAAGAATATTTGATATTTTGATTGATGGCAAGAATAATATGTGATATTATTATGTGGCTTTTATATTTTGATATAATTACTATGTATGACTAGTATGGCCCAAATTAAGTTAGAAAATACGATCTGCGTATCGTGATGCATTCTTGTAATTTTAAATACGATCTGCGTATCGTTAAGTATTTTTGTAATTTATTTAATTTAGTTATTATTTAAATTATTTTGATACTTATGTAATCCAAAGATGAGCCCATCAAGAGAAGGCCCATGGCTAAGATGAATGGAGATCCATGAAGAGTCCAAGAAGGAGCCATTGATGCTTAGTTCTTAGGATTAGGGGCCATACTAGATCATTTATTTTCGCATTTTATTATTATTTAAAATGCTTATAAGTTTATTGTATGTTGTTTGTTGATGCGCTAGAGTTCACTAATTCATAACAACATAATAAACTTAGGTCCCGCAAATATTAAGGTTAGCTTTTCCAAACATAAAGTGCTTATTAACCCTTAATTAATAGTAATAGGTCATGCGTCCGCAGGGTATTATCATTAATTTTGGGAGATAAGGTAAAATTGCGAATTTTACTACTTAGTTTGGTTATCCTTAACAAAATCATCAAAAGCGTTTTGGGTTTTGAAGCAAGAGATAGTTAAGCATGCGATGTTTACCAATCTAAACAAGAATTATAAATTGTTATAATTAGTAAAGGAGTTTACTTACCTTGAGAATGTAACGTTAAGATAAGGTCTCCATCTGCTTAGTGTTGCATGTTAATAGGATCTTGTATTCACTTATTCAAATGGGACGTTAAAGTTGAATAGGTGATCAACCTAGAAACCTTTGCATGTTTTAGGTTGTTTTATAAACATAATAATGAGCTTTGTTTTATTCTGTCTGTAGATACTATGTCTAACAACAACAACAACTCCGTTTTCAACATTCGTCCTTTCCTTGAAAAGGACAGGCTGAATGGTGAAAATTTCATCAACTGGGAAAGAACCTTAAGACTCTTATTGAGGTCTGAGGGTCGAGAGGATGTCTTAGAAACCCCACTTCCTGTGATTACTGATGAGTCGTCTGAAGCCGACAAACGTCGTGCTAAGCAGGCCAATGATAGGTTCGAGATCGATCACTTGCTTGATGATAGCAGCCATGGAGCCGGACCTCCAAAGGAGGTTCGAAACCAAGGATGCTTATACCATCATGCAAGAGATGCGGGCTATGTTTCAAACACAAGCCCGAGTTGAGCGGTATGAGACCAATAGGGAGATACTAGAATGTCACATGAAGCCGGGTCAAGCTGTTGGCCCCCATGTTTTCGCTATGATGGGTCTTTTCGAAAACATGGAACGACTTGGATTCCCTTACAGGGTTGAGTCAAGCACGACATTATTCTCCACTCATTGCCTGACAACTTTAATCAGTTTCAGGATGACCTTCAACATGAATGAGTCGGAAAAGACTTGGCAAGAGTTGCACGGGTTGTTGGTCAATGCGGAGAGGAATATCCCTAAAGAACCAAAGAAAGAGGTTCTAATGGTTCAGAAGGGAAAGGGTTTTAAGAAGAAATGGGCTGGAAAGAAGGACAAAGGCAAGCAAGTTGCCGTTGTTGCTGAGAAACCTAAGCCAACCGCCAAGCCAAAGGTGGCTACGGAAAGCAAGTGCTTTCATTGTCACAAGATAGGACACTGGAAGAGGAACTGCCCTCTATACTTGGAGGAAAAGAAGTCTGGGGCTTCCACTTCAGGTATATTTGTTATAGAAATCAATTTGACTTCTACTTCTTTATGGGTATTGGATACCTACCGTGGTTCTCGAGATAGTTAATGATGTGCAGAGACTAAAAAGAAGTAGGAGGCTGGCAAAGGGCGAGGTAGAGCTTCGCGTTGGAAATGGAGCACGGGTTGCTGCACTTGCCATAGGAAGCTATAGTCTGCATTTGCCATCTGGCTTTGTTTTAGAATTAAATAATTGTTATTTTGTTCCTTCTATAACTAAGAACATAATTTCTGTTTCTGTATTGGATTCCGAAGGATTTTGTTTTGAAATTAAGAACAAATGTTGTTCCATTTCTTACAATAATATGTTCTATGCTAGTGCTAAATTGATAAATGGCTTATATGTGCTTGATAGGTCATTACAAGTCTATAACATAGATAGCAAGAAACAAAAATCAAATGAATCAAAGCTAACCTACATTTGGCATTGTCGAATGGGTCATATAAACCAAAAGCGCATCCAAAAGTTACAACAGGATGGCATTCTTCCATCATTTGATTTTGAATCATTTGATGTATGTGTATCATGCTTGATGGGGAAAATGACAAAGTCACCAAGCATCTGGAAAGGGTGAAAAGGCCAACGATCTCTTGGGCCTCATACATACAGATGTTTGTGGTCCTATGAGCACAAAGGCAAGGGGAGGGTTTAATTACTTCATTACCTTCACTGATGATTTGAGTAGATATGGATATGTCTACTTAATGAAACATAAATCGGAATCTATTGATAAATTTAAAGAGTTCCAGAATGAAGTACAAAATCAACTTGGTAAGAAAATTAAAGCACTGCGATCCGATCGTGGTGGCGAGTATTTGAGCCAAGAGTTTGATGATCATTTGAAGGGTTGTGGAACTCTTTCACAATTGACTCCACCAGGAACACCGCAGTTAAATGGTGTATCTGAAAGGAGGAATCAGACCTTATTGGATATGGTTCGATCATAATGATGAGTCTTGCTGATCTTCCGATTTCCTTTTGGGGATATGCTCTCGAAACAGCTGCACACACACTAAACAGAAGCCCGTCAAAGGCTGTAGAAAAGACTCCATATGAGTTATGGAATGGAAAAACTCCAAACTTGTCTTTTCTTAAGATCTGGGGATGTGAGGTCTATGTAAAACGTTTACTGTCAGACAAATTTGCACCCAAGTCAGATAAATGTCTCTTTGTGGGATACCCAAAAGAGACATGGGGTTATTACTTCTATAACCGTCAAGAGAACAAAGTGTTTGTTGCTCGTGATGGTGTCATCCTTGAAAAGGAATTTGTTTCTAGAAAGACAAGTGGGAGTAAAATAATTCTCGAAGAAATTCGAGATGAGCAACAACTGGACGTGGCTCACACCATGTCAGAGACGGCCCGACAAGACGAAAGTCTAGTTCAGGAGATGACGTATTCAACGCGTGAACCTCCTACCGTCCCACTTGAATCTAATTCAAGCGAAGATCTTCAAGAAGCTGAAGAGAACATTTCTCTTGATGCTCAGGCCTCGCGTAGGTCTAGTAGAGAAAGGATTCCAAACAAAAGGTTGGTTGATTTCCTGTTAACTGAAAATTCCGAAATAATGATTTTGGAGAATTCAGAACCTACTACCTACAAACAAGCTTTGACGTGCCCAGACTCTGAGAAATGGCTTGAGGCCATGAAATCCGAGTTAGACTCCATGTCCGAGAATAAAGTTTGGACCCCCGGTCGACTTGCACTCGATGGGGTTAACCCTATTGGATGCAAGTGGGTGTTCAAATTGAAAACAGACAAAGATGGGAATGTCTATGTCTATAAAGCAAGACTGGTTGCAAAAGGATTCAGACAAATTCATGGTATAGACTATGATGAGACCTTTTCTCCAAGAGCAATGCTTAAGTCAATTCGGATACTTTTAGCGATCAGTATTTTATGATTATGAAATTTGGCGATGGATGTCAAAACAGCATTTTTGAATGGGTTCTTGAATGAGGATGTGTACATGACACAACCTGAGGGTTTTAAGGATCCAGAAAATCCTAAAAGGGCTTGCAAGCTTCAGAGATCCATTTATGGATTGAAGCAGGCATCTCGGAGCTGGAATCTTCGATTTGACGAGAGAATATAGAAATTTGGTTTCATCAAAAGCGAAGAAGAGTCTTGTGTTTACAAGAAGTTTAATGGGAGCAGCTTAGTCTTCTTGGTATTGTATGTAGATGACATACTACTCATGGGAAATAACATACCAATGCTTGAGTCAGTCAAGGAATGGTTGAAAAGTTGTTTCTCCATGAAGGACCTTGGAGAAGCTGAGTACATACTGGGAATTAAAATCCATAGAGATAGGTCTCGAAGGATGATTGGACTAACTCAAGAAACTTATATTGATAAAGTTCTTGCAAGGTTCAACATGGAAAACTCGAAGAGAGGATTCATTCCCATGTCACATGGCATATCGCTTAGCAAGAGTCAGTGCCCAACTGAGCCTGATGAGTTGAAGCGAATGAGTAGCATACCTTATGCTTCGGCTATAGGGTCTATCGTGTATGCCATGATAATTACTCGACCAGATGTTGTATATGCCTTGAGCATGTGTTGCAGGTTCCAAGCAAATCCAGGGGAAGCACACTGGATTGCAGCTAAGAGCATCCTTAAGTACTTGAGAAGAACTAAAGGCATGTTCTTAGTCTATGGAGGTGAAAGTCAGTTGGTTGTTAAAGGTTATACTGATGCGAGCTTCCAAATCGACGAGATGATTACCGCTCTCGCGGTGGTACGTCTTTTGTCTAAATGGAGGAGCAAGTGAGCCGGAAGAGCTCAAAGCAAAGTATCGTAGCGGCACTTTACGACGTAATCGAATATTTAGCAACGTTGAAGCGACTAAAGAAGCGCTTTGGATAAAGAAGTTCTTGACGAGCCGGATATTATACCTAAGGCTCGGGAAGGGATTGAGTTGTTCTGTGATAACAATGGTGCTATCGCGTAAGCAAAAGAACCGAGATCACATAACAAATCCAAACATGTAATGAGGAAGTATCACCTCATTAGGGAGATTGTTGACAGGAAGGATGTCAGGATCTGCAAAGTTCACACGGATGAGAATGTGGCTGGTTCGCTCACTAAACCACTACCTCAACCCAAGCATGAGTGTCACACTAGGGCTATAGGCTTGAAGCATATGTTAGAGTGGCTTTAGATTGTACTAGGTTTAAAAAAACTTATTACAATGTAGAGACATGGTTTTGCTATTTTATGTTTATGAGAAATAAAATTTTATCTTGTTTAATTTTGGTTTGGTATTAAATAAAATGTCCAAAATATATCTTGAATTCAATGGTTTTGTCAAATATGTGATTTGATGAATGAAACACCATAAGTGAACATAATTCATAGAATATTATAGTTCCTAATCTAAGTCGTTAAATTGGACATAAATGACTTATTAAAGGATTAGCATATAAGATTGATTGATAGCGCCGTTTCATGGGCTATGGGAACATGGAGATGTTTAGTCAATCATATGGACATGTATAGTTGATACAAGATCGAACAGACCTACTTAGAAGTTTCTATAACTTCGTAATTATATTAGTGGATTCCTAAGACATGAGTGGAACACTACTTAGCCTAATGATTAGTATAACTTTGATGCTGTCAAACGTCATGCCGTAAAAGGGGACTATAAAGGCAGTGTTCGGGCTGTGCTAAAAGTTGAGTGGGAGTTTTAGTTGCCACAAGATTGAAAAGTCCTCCTATATGAGATAGGAAGGGTGTCTTGGCCCCTTGGAGAGTGAGAATTGAAAAATGCATGGTCGTGCTCAAATGGATTATATGATGATCATTTGTTTGTCAATTCGAACTCGAATTTCAAGGATTAATTTGAAGACTAGTATGGATGATATAGTGATATGGTCATACTATCAAATTGGACACTAAGAGACTTAAGGAATTTGAAGATTGCACACTCGTCTCGGACAAGTGGGAGATTGAAGGAATTGTGTCCTTGACTCTAATGCAATTACTAAATATAACATGGATCATATTATGGAGTAATAAATTCATTAAATTGGGTCGTCTATACGCTTTGCTAGAGGATGCTATAGAACTTCAGGTTTAGTAAATAATAAACCCGAAGCCCAAATTAGATGGATCATACAATGGTCACACTTACACAATCCGGATCAATAAAAGAATGACATGGAGCCCATGTACGACTCTAGGAGTGGCCGGCCAAGGAGGTAGAAAAGGGGAGGACTCCTAACCTAATTAGTTCCTATAATAAGGTGTGGGTGAGAAAATAAAGCAGTTAGTTTTATTCTCTCTTCTCTCTCTTTCAAAGTTACGTAATACTGCTCCAAGAAATAGAAGAGTCCCTCTTCCTTCCAACTAGCATTGGTGGAGCATTGATCTGGATTCGTGGACCTAGTAGAGGAATCTCAATTGCGGTTCTATCTCCGGATCTCGAAGAGCTTTGTGGAAATCACGCGTCAAAGGTTAATTCTTAACTATTATGTGATCCTTGAATGTATATGCATGAGATCCTGTTTTAAGTGCTTATGAATATGATTCATGAAGCTCCGCTTAGAGTACTTATAATCTTACATAGACTAGGTAGCTGTGCATTTACAGGAAAATCTCCCACTGGATATATGTGTCTTTCTAGGACAATCTCTAATTTCTTGAAAGACAAAGAAATAAAACATTGTTTCAAAGTCTTCATATGAAGCTGAATATAGGTGTATGTTACACACCACCAACGAGCTTGTTTGGATTCATGGAATATTTGAAGAATTGCAGATTCCAATACCTACTCCCAGAGACTTATTTTGTGATAACAAGGCAACATATGCTTGGCACAAAACCCAGTGTTTCATGAGAAAACAGAACACTTAGGTATTGATTGTCATTATGTTAGAGACAATACATATGGAGGCAAGTTTCATCAACACTATTCATATAGAATCCTTCTTGCAGTTGGCAGATTTGATGCCCAAATTTCTCATTGAACATCAGCATAACCACCTTTCATCTAAGTTGGGCCTACTTTTAGCAGCTCCACCTTGAAGGGGGGTGAGGTGTAAAGTTGTATGGTTTATCTAGCTTTGTACATATTGCTTGTGCATAATCTAGTTGTGCATAACATAGATGGGTAGTTTTTAGTTTTTTTATGGTGTGCTGCATAGCATTTCAGCAGCTTAAGTGTAGGATCCGGAGCAGGGGCGGATTTACTATGGGTTCACTGGGTTCAGGTGAACCCAGTGATTTTTGGAAAAAAATTGCCCGGTTTTTTTTTTTTATTAAAAATATTTTAGATAATAGATATATACTATATGCGTGCAAAGTAAGACATGAAAGAAGCTAGTAGCCCAGTGGTTTTGCATCTCACTGTGCGCGCGCGGGTGGTGTTAGGAGGTCTGAGGTTCGAATCCGCGAACGCTTTTTTTTTCCTTCTATTTTTTTCATCTAAATTTTAAACATTAAGCCCCCCATTTCATTTCTCCCTCAATAACAACTGAACAAAACACACTGAACTACCAGCCGACATTTTTCCCCCAAACCCCAAAACCCTAACTCCCTAGCAACGAGGCAAGAGGCACCGTCTACTTCCGTCTTCTCCACCGACCACCACGACGGCGAACCAACGAGGCAAAACAACATTTCCCGGCGACCGCATGTCCGCATCGAATTCGAGCATCTATCCAACTGTTCTTTGAACGGTAAAAAAGCCCAATTCTTCAATTTTAATTATGAATTTCAAGATTTCAAGATTTCGATTTTAGTCTTTTAGACATTAGATGATGAATGAATGAATGTGGATTGTGGACTTTGGATTGTGATTTGTGAATGTTGAATAAATGTTGAATGAATGAATGTGGAATGTGGATTGTGGATTGTTAATGAATGAATGATTAAATGTGTGTAGACTCATGGAGTTGAAATTTCTTGCTTGTGTTATTGTGTAGATTGTATTGTGACAATGAAGGGTTTAGAATTTTTTTGGAAAGATCGTGCGGGAAACAAGTCACAAAAATCTTCCGCTTGTTCTTCTCCTAGTTCAAGAGAATCTCTAAACCCAATACAAGAAGGTGAAATTCGTGATAATGAGCCCCCAACATCCATACCACCACTTCAAAGTACACCACAAAGAGAAGATAATTCAAATGAGATTGATGTTGTTGATATGAATGATTTGTACATTCCTCGTGGAAGATCAAAACGCTTCTTTGCTAAAGTTCCAAATCTTCATCGTTTTCGGGTTGAAATGTTTCTAAGTGTTATTGATTTGCAACTTCAAGAGCTTAACAATAGGTTTGATGAGAAAAATATGGAGTTGCTTATATGTATGTCTTGCTTGAATCCCATCAATTCATTTGAGGCATTTGATACACAAAAGTTGCTTAGGCTTGCCGAGTTTTATCCAAAAGAGTTCCCATGTAATGATATGACAACACTTCGACATGAACTTGAATATTTTTATGATGACATGAAGAAAGATGCAAGGTTTGGAGGAGTGAAGGATATTAATGAGCTTTCTATGATGCTTGTTGAAACAAAAAAGCATAATTCTTATAAACTAGTTTACTTGCTCATAAAACTAGTATTAATTCTTCCGGTGGCAACGGCAAGTGTGGAACGAGTCTTCTCTTCGATGACTTATGTGAAGAACAAGTTGCGGAATAGTATGGGTGATCAACTATTGAATGATAGTTTAGTCACATTTCTTGAGAGGGATCTTTTTGTTCAAGTTAGTGATGATGATGTATTAAAATGTTTCCAAAGTATGAAAACTCGTAGGATGCTTTTGTAATTTTTTATTGATGTAATGTAATGAATTAACATTCTATTTAGCTATTGTAGTTTGATATTTGAATTAATGTATTGAACTTTGAGTGAATGGATGTATTTTTTTTTTACCGGCTCCGAACCCATAGAGTTGGAATCCTGGATACGCCACTGATCCGGAGGATTCTCTTGTTACTTTGTACAATTGTCCTTTTTTGGATTGTTCTGTTCAAGGTTTTATATCCTAGGTTTATATATACTGTAATGTATAATGGGTCTTAAAATTTTGGGCTTTGCCGTGACTTCGGCTGGGTTCGGGCGTGGCCGTGGGCGTGGTAATCCCCTACGTGCACGCATTGTCATAAGCAAGGGCATAAATAATGGGTCTTAATTAATTTAAGTCATATGGTGGGCTTATTTCGCTCATCTTCACACAAAAAAGAAACGTAGGTGAGGTCCAGGTTATCATGTGCGTGGGCCTATTACATATAATTGTTTGGTTTTGAAGTGATAGCCTTATTTGGTTTTAGAGTGTTAGCATTTTCCTTTTTTTTGAAGTGGTTTGAACTTTGAAGTGTTAGCTTTAAGATGTGTTCGGCAATTGTGTTTAGGTAGTTTTTAGTGTTTGAATTAAGTCGGCAATTGTGTTTAGGTAGTTTTTAGTGTTTGAATTAAGTCAAAATTTTAATAATGGTATTTGAATTTGAAGTAGCTTTTGAAGATTGAATATATATAGATTATTTTTGTTATTTTTCTGAACTAACAACTATTTTCACCGAACACTAATGATCATAAAAACAACTTTAACTGTCAAATACTAATAGCTAATATCTGACAACTAACACTTAGTACAACAGCTGACAACTAACAACTACTTTTGCCGAACAGACCCTTAGTGTTGGTGTTTTGTAGTAGTATTATATTATGGTTTTAGTGGCTTTGGCGCTAGTTTCTTTTATATATATGAATTGGAATCAATACTATAGCTTTTGCCAAACATATATTTTTTAATTGTTTAACAGCTTTAAAGATTTGTTTGGCAAAAGCTATAGCAAATGAACAGATCCTTAGTGTTAGTGTTTTGCAATGTTTATACTGTATGAAATTTCATTCACCAATACCTATTCTCTAACCCAAATTTCTATTGACATATACTCCCTCCGGTCTTTATTAGTTTACCCTTTTTTATGGGGCACATTTGCCGATACACTAATTTGACCCTTAATATCTCTAATTATCAATAAGCAAAAATTACAAAAAGTTGATATTTGGATACTACACATTGAGATGAATCTAACAAGATCTCACATGACTATATTTTTCCTTAAGTACAAATCACAAGAGATAGTCAAAGTCATGTATGTGAATAGTATCAAAAGTCAAAAGGGGTAAACTAATAAAGGCCGGAGGGAGTACCAAACACGTCCTTATTATACTACACGTGATTTCTTATTGAATATTTTGACGTTGTTTATTTAGATGAGTCCCTTCTAAATTTGAGAAATTCAAGGTCTCAAAACTTGAAATAAGTAAATTAAGATTGACTAATTTTGAGATTTGTTCTTCTTAATTGAAGATTTCTTGTTATTTTAGATACGTGGGTGTATAAGTTTTTATTCAAATGAGGGGAGGGGGTGAAGGAGTAGGAATTTACTTTGTAAGCAGTTGCTGAGATCCATCCATGCCAAGGTTTCAAAGTGGTCTCGTAAGAGTTGCCCACAATCAACTCCATGCTTTCCCTTGGTTCATCGACTAACTTTTGAAGCAATGCTGCTGTGAAGTCCAAGGACCTTTATTATCCACATGAGGAAAACAATATATGTCCCATGAATATGGTTTATATCATAAAAAACAATAAATTAAAGTTTCTAAATTACTAAGTCATGCATTCCTGCCAAAGTGTGAATAATTAAGACAGTAGGAAATAATTCTTCTATTTCATGAAATTTTTTACAATAACAGTTGTCTCAAGTGTATAGCAACTGAGTGTTAGTACAAGGAGTAAATTTATTAAGTTGAGAACTTCTCTTTCGGCTTCATGCAACGCATCCATGCATTCATGCAAGTTGCCAAAACTATAGGAATCTACACGCAAAAAGACTTCCGTACGAAATGCATGTTTAGTATAGTAGTATCCATGCTAAATATCATATCCCATTTAATCTGTTCTTGGACTTCACAATTTTTTAGGAATGAGGATAAAGACAATACTTCCTATATTTTTTTCCTAATTAATGAAATTATTACTTTTTATCAGAAGCAAAAGAGAGAAATGGATACTATCTGACGCAGAGTAATTACATCTACCCATTTGTTAGATTACTCGCTTCTAATAGACAATTTAAAAATATTATCAGTGTCAAGTTGGATCCCCGTATTTCTTAAATCCTAGTGGACAATATTTATCCTCGTGATGCCATACAACATTTCACAATTATAAGACCATTACCATCTTCTTCAATTGTGTGAAATTTAACTTCATAGGCTCTCTTTTTTTATCTTGCCTACTTATTTTTGCCCAGCTTCTATACAGGTTTTTAACCATTAGCATCTCTAGATGTTAGAGTTATCATGAAGAGTTGATATCCTTATACTACACATTTGTTGAGATGAATTTAACAAGCTGATCTCACGTGACTACAATATTTTCATATATATTGGTCAAAAACTTATAACTTTAATAAAAATGTTTCAAGTGAGCAAGATAAAAAATAACAAATGGAGTATAAAGAGTGAAAGGCATATATAACAGTCGTTGTTGGCCCTACGGCCGCTACAATAAGTTGCCAGTGCCACTAATAGTTCACTCAAAATTTGATGTTATCCAAGCAATATGGTCATGTAATCATAGTGCTACGTAATATAACTACGTCAAACGATGTTTTTTGGGTGCAATATAAAATACTAACTTCAATATAAAACTATAAATGACATATCATAAAAGGAAAAAAAACTATAAATGACATATAAAGTAAACATATATAATACCTGGTAAGCCAAACCAATGCTTTGCTACAGCTTTCACCCTTTTTGGCATTTCGTTCAACTGCTTCTTTCTTTAATATCTCAACCAAATTTGAATACTTTGTCGGATCAGAATCGCAAAGCATCTCCAATCTCTATGGTCAGAATTCACGAACCATCGTAAATAACAAATTAAATTAATTTAGATTTTGTTTATGAATTAGGTAAAACTATATCTATTATGAACTATGAGTTTGTTATTAAATATGATCTGGTAAGCAATATACATGCTACTCATAGAAATACATGGAGCCATGTTCAACTTCATTTATATTCAGACAAGACAGAAGAAAAATGGACTACAATTCCTTGCATTTGGCAATAGCCAGATAACATATGACAGCACAACTTAATTTATTATGCTCCATGTTTAACTTACTTTTTTATACTTTTAAATGATTATATCAAGTGAACATTTTTGGCCGTTTTGATTTTGGAACTTTGAATTGGGGCATTGCATTAAGGAAGGTAATAGAGACCTCTGATGCACGGACACCTCAGTTTGGTCGACGTTTTGCGTGTCGAAAACGTTTTGCGTGTCAAACCCCAAGAAAACGTTTTTGAAACGCATGGAAACCGTATTATAATACTCCTCCTTCCGCTGGCCCGTTGCAAGTCTCCAGCTATTGTCATCAACTCTACCATTCATCTTGGCACTAATACTCTATACTGAATCATTGGATTTATATGCTACTATTTCATCTCTATTATATATGCTTGTAATTCAAAAGATCTAAGACCGTTGAAATTTGATTAGAATATAAAGCTAATATAATACAAATAAAATGTAGATCATTAAGTAACTAGAATTACTAATGGGGTTTTTTAAAGTTTTCTCAAAACGTTTCCCCGACATTTCCTCACTTTTAGAATTTGCGTTTCCCCGTGTCCTCGTATCCACGTGTCCGTTTCCGTGTCCCGTTTCCGTGCAACTTAGATAGAGACAATATAGAATAAAAAATGAAGTTGAATTTAGGAGCTTGTAAAATAAATGATGTACCCGTCTCATAATATTATTCTTATTTATAGTTCTTACACAAACTAAAGACTAATATAAAGTATTGGTAATGTAGCTGGATGATTATTTTTTGAGGAGGAAAGGGAGTCTCATGAGCAAATATTAAATTATAAAAACATACCAAATATGGAAAAAAGTAAAAATAGAACGAATTTTATGAAAAACCCTGAAATGGAAAGAGGAAGAATTTTATGAAACGGAGGGAGTATCATCCGATCCCATAAGGAAAAGGAGGACAAAGGAAATACCATTACCCTCATCATGGGGTAATGAGCTAGTCTTGCATGGACCTGGTCCACCCTAATATTATTGTGGACCAAAGCCACCTATATGACATAATGACCTTTTAAAATTTTAAGTTACACTAATCTATTATTATCTGACATAGTGACAATTTATTTGGATACAATCACCATTTCTTACATTAGTTTACCATGACGAAATTTTCACTTTATGAGATAGTAATATTTTTTCTCACATAGTCACCGTTTACAATTTATAGCTACTCCGCTTATATATCTATATTTTTATATAGTGACCCTTTTTTCATAAATTACATGTACTAGCATTAGGTCCATACTAATTTAGTGTGGACCAGGTCCATATAAGTTTTATACTGGGGTAATACTGTAGGGTTGCTTATCGGTCGAGCCGAGCCCAAACTGTAGTCTGCTCGGCTTGTGTTCGTTTAAGTTTATTGGAGCTCGAGCCGAGCTCGAAGCTTAACGAGCCGAACTTTGTTCGAACCGTAATACCGTATTTCGTAATACATTACCTTGAAGATCGATGTTGGTAAACTGTAACCCAAAACGAGGGTAATAATTCTCCCCACCTTACTCAATAATTAAGCTAAATGGAGATAGGATTGTCATTTTGGGATAAAAATTTACCTTTAATATAAATGGAGTAGCTATTTAGAAACTCTTCAAGACTGAAAGTGAAGCAACATATAGAAAAAAAAAAAAAAAGAAGAGCAGAGACAATAATCTTATCTTGAAAATTACACTTAATTTTGGTTTTTGAAACCATACTTTATATTTCATTATCTTAAATATTATACTTCTATTTCAATAGTCTTTTTAATACTCTATTTTTCCTTAATTCAGAATTTATTTATATATTACTCCCTCCGTCCATAATATAAGGCTTACATTCCATTTTGTGTGTCTCAAAATATTATGCCTACTTCATTTTTTATCAATTTATTTGGACTAAATTATCCTCAATTTTACATAAATTTTATAAAAATATTCCTCCCTTTCTTTCAAAATGTGTGCTCCTATTTATTGATTTGCATAATTCCGAGGAAAATTTATTGCTTTTTGATTTTTTTTTGTAGGAAAAAGAAAACAAAGTAGTTCCAAGACAAAGGTGCTTTTTTTTTTCTTCTTAGAATCCTACTACTCCCTCCATTCTCTTTAATTCCCGTGAAAAAAAGAAGTAAACACTATATTATGGGACGGAGGGAGTACATGCTTATGTGGCACTATTCATGCATGCTTTTTGAAAGTGGCCTTTCGTATGGATAGTTAGATTTTTCCTTTTGGTAATAGTTAAACATACATCTTTTGATGCTGCTATTATAATATCAATATTACTTTTAACAAATATATTTTGTTGTTCAAGGTACACAAATTTTCTGGTTTGTTCTTTCTTAGGCCCATTTAGAGATCCAACTTTATCATCAAACTCAACCCCCCCCCCCATTACACCATCTCATCATATTGTTATTGACTATATTGGAATTTTTGTATCCGATGATTTAATGGTCAAATTAATTGTTAAACAAAAAAAGTTACAAAAAATTATTGAAAAGTTACCCGTATGATCATCCATAAATTATTCTACAAAAAATTTCAAAAAGTTAAATTGTTAAACAAGAGCACTCAAAATCAAGCAAAATACACAAAAAATTACTTCGTCTGACCAAAATTGCAAGGTCAAATGAATTGAAAGGACATCAAGCTATAACTATTCTATATATGCTTAATAGGAGTATACACTTGCGAACATATATGGAGTAGTGGATAAAGTAGTCGTGTAAGATGAGAGATCACAAAATCAAGTTTCTTATATATCTAATAGTACTTGGTATAGGGAGAAGATTTATATTTCATGATGATAAGATCATATAATCAAATCCTCGTTAAGGCAGTTTAAGATTATGTAATCAAATCCTCGTTACGGTAGTTTAGTAAGTTTTGTCTACTGAAATCAGCTTTACAATTATTGTTTGAGCAACAGCGAGTACTATTTACCTGAATGTTCTTGTAAATGTCTTGTCTCAAAACAGCCATGGTAGGTCCTATCTTATCTGCAAGAATTTGACAGAAATACGTAAACCATCAAAAGTTTATCGATAATGAATTCTAATGATTTCAACATATATCGCCCTTCTTAGTTCTTACTACGCATAAATGCATACGTGCCTTCACTTAACAAGGAAGTCGAATATCTAATTATGGCATCATGCACAGACAAGCTACGTTACAAGGATTACCACGTGATAATGGAAACATAGACATATCACATAAGATATAGTACATCCATTACTAGAAATACAAAAGTAATATGATGCTTAATTGTAAGATTTCAACTTCGACCTTACTTCTCTTGTGTTTTTCTGTTGTTGCACTCTAGTCTTCTACTTTTATATGTTACAGTATGTTTTTAATAGTCTCCTAAACACATATAGACTATTTATATATTTAATTACATATTAACAATTACACGAAGTTGAATTTTTAAAGCTACACATCTAGACAAGTTTAGCAATTAGATGGTAAGTTACAGTTAAAGCTAAAACATAGGGTTGGGATATTTGAATTTAGTCATTGTGCATATAGGTTACTCATCTCAAAGGGCTATATATAGGTATGTTCGTGTAGGTGTAACTAATAACAATTTTAGTAGATACTTCCTCTGTATTTTTTTATCTTTCCTACTTACTTTTGCACAATCTCCAATACACATCTTCGACCGTTAATATATGTAAAATAGTATTCGTAAAAATTACAAAAAAATTGATATTCTTAAACTACACATCGAGACAAATCTAACAAAATCTCACATGGATATGTTTTTTTCATATATAACAATCACTGCACATGGTCAAAATTTTAACTTTGACTAGAATATTATAAGTAAGAAAGACTAAAAAAATCGAAGGGAGTACTTAAGTACTATAAAGCCTCAAGGCCGTATTACCTTTCAAACAACACATAAATCATGTACATTTTCTCCCTGTGTTAACTTTTAGGGTAGGGAATTGGAGAATAGTGTACTTGTAAGTAGACCTGGTTATTGGGTGGGGCGGGCCAGGGTAAGTGCGGGTCGGAAGCGGGTCGGGTCATAAGAGGGTCGCTTCATGAAGGGTCGGTAGAGGGTCGAGGCCAAACGGGTACGGGTCGATAACGACGGGCCAGAACGAAAAGAAAAACAAGCGAACAAAAAGAGCCAAAAGTGAGTATAAATGAATGTGAATCCGAATACGCAATTGTTTTTACAAAACCTATTTTATTTTTCAAAATAATTGGGTTTCTTTTTGGCCTATAATGGCGCCCGTCCAATAATGACTCCGTCCAATAAAAGCTCGTCCAATAAAAGCGCAAAAATTTGGCCCTAACCCTTTAACCATCGCACTTCCCCCGTCCAATAACACAAGCCTACTTGTAAGTTATAAGTCATATCTAGGGTAATAATACCCGAGGAAAAGTTCAGCAAATAAACAACCAAACAACATGCTCCTTCCCACTTTAATTTACAATTCAGGAGAAACTATTAACCCAAAAAACATATAGACATAACTAAAGTAATATAGAACTTTGTCTTTCTTTATGTATAGACTCTATATACATTAGAAACATCACAAAAGAAAAATCCTATATATGGAATTCTCTTAGACAGTCACATGATGTGTTGCCCCTATCAAATATCAAGTGCATCTTAAACATGATTAACTCGTATATACAAAGCAGAATTTTCGAAATCATCTAGACCACATATATCCTACCAATACTGCTATACAGAAAGCAGAAATAAATAAAAAAGATGACCTGATAAATTTGTGGTTAGTTGAGTAAAAGATACAAAACGACAATTAAAATACATGAGGTATCCACAAGTCTGATATTGACGAGCAGGTAACTAGCTAAAAGTTGAAAGCAACTGCAAACAAAAGCAAATACAACAGTAAAGTTCATTTTAATTGTTGAGAGAAAGTAATTACCAAGAACTTGAATGAGGAAGGAGCAAATTGAGAGAAAAGGCCTTGTGGGTATGTTTGAAACTACCAATTTTAGTTGATTATTTTGTTGATCATCAGTAGTTTCTGCACCAACAGCAGCAGCAGCAGCGGTCGTCGCAGCAGCCGCTGCTGCTGCAGGAGGAGGCTGAGCCTTCTTCTTGTTGTCGTTGTCGTTGTCGTTATTATTTCTTTTAGTACGACGAATAAGTTTGATGAGTAAAGAAAGCTCTTCAATGATAGATTTTACTTCTGTTTTAGTTTCCAACTCTCTCTTCCTCTTCATTTTTACTCTGTAATAAGCTCTCTGATCTTAACAGGAAAAGTCTTATCTCGTTGAATATGTGTGTGTATATATATATAGATAGGATTGGCGGTGTGTTTCATAAAATATTTGATACGAAAAAGAGAGGCAAACTGCCGAAGAAGATTACATATTTTATTATCAACTCCAAGTCTTTTCGTTTGTTAATGCCTGTTGACAAAAAGTAGATATAAAATTCCAAGTCTTTTTGAAATGTTCTGAAGTTATAGAATTTTTTAAATTGTTCTTAACTTAGATGATTAGCTCTTGTAAAATCACAACCTATTTTGATTCAGGGAAAATTACACGTAGTGACATTATTATGGCCCAAGTTACAATCATTGACACGAATTTAACACACTAAAAATTTAATAGCTTTAGACAACTATTAGCATTAATCACTAATTTCACATTTTCGCTGAATGATTTTCCTTCAAATTGCTAAAAAGAATTTACCGTATTTCATTGGTTTCCAACTTAGTTACGAACATACAATTCATGGTAAAATCTTTCATGAAAAATGTAATTGGGGCTTGATTTCACAATCGAGGAAAGCAACATGGTGTAATTGCTACATTGAGAACATAAGGAAGTAAATTTCACAATCAAGCAAAATTAAGGGGGAAATTTGCCACTTTCATGTCCAATAGTATTATGTAATCTCGTAATAAAAAACATCATATTAAAGGAAGATTAATAAACAAAAAGCAAATCTTTAATTTCACGCATAAGGTAGCAATTGATGTCCATAGGGCCATAGATAGAGGTGTTCGTCTGATTTGGTGTGATTTGAAACAAATGAAATTTTAAAGATCCGGTTTGACATTTTGCTAAACCAAACCGCAGCACATTGTTAGACATACCGCACCAAACATCATTTGATTATTTTATTTTAATTTTTAATCAACCATGTAATTTTGTTAAAAGTTAAGGCCTCATTAAAGACCTCTAAATTATTGAAAATGAACAAAAAAAAACATTTGAAGATACACTTGTGGTTAAATATTCTGCTTAAACATATGTTATTTGGCTTTTGAAAATTAAATTTTAACTTTTTATCCTAAGATAATTTATGTGTTTTTGATTTGATTATCACAAGATCAACCATATATAAACCAAATTAATCCACAAATTGCGATTTGCTTAAAGTTCTAGACGGAATCGCAATTTTCAAACCACAAATCAAATCAAACCACTAAAAAAAGAGGCATGACATGATTTAGATCGCACTTTAAACACCTATGGTTGTCCATGCAACAATTTGTGATATGACCCGACCTCAAATTTTTGTAATTCTAATATGAAGTGTGTTGGACTTTTGATGGTGACCTTAAATTTGACTTGATCATTTATCAAGACAAAGTTAAATATTTTATCAATTTTGTGTTCCTGACTCGAATAATTAATGACATATTAGCATTGTTTACTGTTCTTTTGCGTGATCACCCACTGATTACTTATAGACCAGTATGTAGCTGGGGAATGGCCAATGGGGATAGTAAGAGCCCAAAACTGTGCACCGACTATTGTCTATCATGAACTTGATACTAAAACAAGTAACTCAAGCACAAGGTGTCATGCAGCAAGTTTGTTCTTCTAAATTGTCTATTATCTTAACACTTTTTAGAAGGGGAAAAAAAGTAATCATCAATCAATGGTAACAGGTTTGAAAGGTTCATGAATGACGTAACTAGACGGGAATTTTTTTTATTATGACCAGTTTCACTTTATACCTAAATTAGTTTTTGGACTCGTGTAAAAAGCATGGGATATTTTTGTAGAATAAAAATAATATACCATAAAAAAATAGAATCGTGTTTTAAACAATGTTTGCTTACAAATTTTCTTTATAATAACACGTACGCATATTTTTTTAAATACTTAATAAAAAATTAACACAGATCGATTCAATACTCTAATAATATAATTATGATTGCAATATAATAAAAGATTATTTAACTAGAATAATACAAACTTTGACCATTTCGCTAGCAATAATACAAACATACCATTATTATGTAATAATATATACTTTATATCAAAATTCCTAGAGTAGGTCAGTGTGACTCGTGACTCGTAAAAACGTATACAAAAATTTCCAAAAACTAAAATCTCTTTCTCTCTCCTCCCACTTCTCCAACCAACTAAATCCACCCCTGCCTTTCCCCCACCCCCTACCCCCACCGACAATACCACCCTCACCCCTTCCCCCACCATGAAACCACCCTCCCAGGCCCGAAAACTCCTCTATCCCCTCCCCACCCGCACCCAACTCCTCCACCGAACTCGAAGAAGATGCCCCTGCCCAGCCCTCCCTCAACTATTTCTCTCTCTTCCTCCTCCCCCCAGACCATCCCCCACCCGAACCAAACTCCTCCGACTCCGATGACCACCCCCTTCCATCCCTCCTCCTCCTCTTTCCGCCGCCATAAAGCTCCCCACATCCGCACCTACAACCACCAAACCCATCATATAAGGAGGAGGAGCGGCCGACAAAGCGGTGAGGAGAGAGAATGAACAAGGAGGAGTCGAAGGGAGGAGAGAGAATGAAACCATAATTAAATAGTCGTTTTAGGAGAGAAAGAGAGAGATACAAGAGAATAAGTGAGGGAAGAGAGATATTGGTTTCAGGCTGGGGAAGGGGCTGGGGAAGTAGTTTCGGGGTTGTTTCGGGGAGGGAGAGGGGTTGGGGAAGTGGTTTTGGGGTGGTTTCGGGGTTGGGAAGTGGCTTTGGGGTGGGGGAGGGGTTGGGGAAGAGGCTTCGTGGATTGGGGAGGAGCTGGGGGAGGAGGAAGAGAGAGAAACGGTTGAGGGAGGTGGTCACGTGACCGGTGGAGGGGGCGGGGGCGGGGGATAGTGGGGTGGGGTGAGTGGGGTGGGGTGGGGTGGGGGAGGGAGAAATAGAGTAGAGAGGGAGGAGGAGAACGAAGAAAGAAAAGAAAAATGTTTTTTTTTGTTTTTCAAATTTAAATAAAAATTTTAAAAACCAACCAAGAAAATAACGACACATGTCCTGGTTAGTGACACGTCAGCTTGTTTACTTCCTACAACAAGTTGACAGCCATTATTGGTGGGACGCGGTCGTACGCGCTACCAAAGATAAAACTTTATTTTCCTTCTTTCCAATACAAATAAATGTAAGTGGCAAGTAGGGTCGAATCCACAGAGACTTGGGGACTAACTCGTGCTTATAATAGATCAAATGGAGGTTTTGGGATTAAAGAATTGAATAACTAAATATGAAGAACTAAAGAACAATAAAAAAGTAATGTAATCAAGAAGAGAAGAATCTTGAGTTCGGTTAATGGCCACTTCGATTCGTACTATTGATCATTGGTTTCTCAAATGTGTAACTTTACTCTTAATTACTCAAAGTTGGAAATCAAATTCCTTTCCCTCAAAAATACCGTTAAACAATCACAATCAGATGATCATAAAACTTGAACTAAAGATTAATCTAATCTAATCAGAGATTAAATTCAAATCAATAGAACATGAACGAACTAGGAAACAATGAGCCAATTAACAAATTGCTAGCACAACATATTCAAATTGGAACTTGTGATTTCTCTAGTGATTAATCAAGAATAATCAGATTCATTAATCAAACCCTAGATTGCTACTCATGAAAGAAGAACAGATGAATCGGCATCAATTCTAAATCCTAGCAAATGATAAATCGAATGTATAAACTAGTAGTACTCCTAGCAATACATACCACAATCATAGATTAAAATCAAGAAATCACAATTATAATTAAGAAAAAGTTAACAAAGAGAAACCTCACAATAATAGACCGAAGCTTGATTAACCGTTCTCAAGACTAGATTTAGGCTACAATCGACATAGCATCCATCAAGCAAATCTTCAAACTAATTATTCGAAACTCAAAAAGGGAGAAAATAGGGATTAGGGTTCTTCTCTCTATCCTCTCTAATTAGGTTCCGAAATTTCCAGACATCCAACACAACGTTTTTTCATTAATAAAACCTAAGGAAAGCTGAAAACTGCCGAAGAGTCGTAGCCGCGTCGAAGTGCGCGAGTCGGGCTCTCCTAGTGTGCGAGTCGGGCCTTCGCTCCTGCCCAAAAATCCAGCCTTCGCTCGAAGTGCGCGACTCGCGCGATGCTGGTGCGCGGCTCAGGCCTTTGCTGCTGCCAAGCTTCAGCCCTCGCTCGAAGTGCGCGAATCGGGCATGTCTTGCGCGCGAGTCGGGCACTGGATACTGTCCAACAGCTGCTTCCGCTCGATATGCGCGAGTCGTGCGCTTGTTGTGCGCGAGTCGGGCATCCTATGCTGCGCATGATACTCTACTGTTCGATGAGCGCGGGCCGTGCGTGTGTGGTGCCCAGCTCGGGCACTCGCTACGCTTCAAAGATCCAACCTTCTCCACAAACGCTCGAGGTGGGTTCTTCAACGTCCATGGTGGGCACACAATGCCGTAGAGCTACAAAGAGATGAACTTGGATGACAACCATCAAAATCTAGACTTCAAGGAACTTTGTGAGCTTAATCCACCTGTAAATGATCAAAAGCATATGGAACCACAAAATATCCTTAAATCTCCTCTAATACTGCAAATTCATCATAACTCCCTCTTCTCCAAACTAAGGTATAGATGAGTAAAACTCTCCTTCTTAAACCTTAAACCTTAGTAAAATGGACTTCTCAACACTCTATAATCGCATATAACTTGGTCACATCAAATACCCCCACACTTGAACTTTACTCGACCTCGAGTAAACTCAAAATAAAGGTCAATGAGGCACCCCTTCCAAGCCATTGCTCACCTTTCACTACTCCCCTTATCTCTCCATCCTAGTGTATGATAAAGGTTTTCTATTTCCCCCGATTCGCTCAAAGCCAAGTCTAAGGGTAAGAGTCGCCCCCACACTTGAGCTAAAAGCCCTCCTGAAATAATGTAAATAGCATTCTCATACTATACTCAACACCAAGATAATAAAAACGCATGACTTTGAACCCCGAAAGATCTCAAGGATTCAAAGCCATTCCAATCTGCACAACACCACAACCATCCTCATGTTATGAGATGACAAAAGCAAATTCGAATCCTGACAAATCTCAAAGGACTCGAACTTGGACCATCTAAACACAATCACAACCACCAAACTCCTTATTCCTCCAATGATGAGCGAGCTCTAACCTATTCGCCTCTAACTCCGAACATCAAGATGAAAAACCTACCCGAGACACTCCTTATATCACCAATCCTCCTTATGACACCAACTCCGGCAAATGATTTCAAATTTTCTCTCTTTTATCTCTCATTTTGTCTAGGAGCCCTTTCGGGTTTTCATCCTAGCTTCACACACATTTTTTTTTATTTATGAGCTCACCATCTCACCCGCTCTAATTAGCCACTTTTTTGCATAGATTGCCCTTTCGGGTTTTCAACCTATCCGGGCCCCCATTATTGCCTGAGTCGCCCGCCCTTGCGTGTTTCATTTCATCACTTTTGTTTTTGTTTTTTGTTTTTTTTTTTTTGTTGTTTCAAAAATAAAATAAGTATCAAATAGAACAATGAGAATTTCCTCCCCCCGACTTAATCAAGACATTGTCCTCAATGTGAGAGCAAGTACAAGAAAACACAAGAAACGAGAAGGGGAACACTCAAAAACCGACTCTCACAAAAATTCTCACTCCCTCAACAATACCCATCAAAAACAAATCACACCCAAGTGACATAAGAAAACACAATGACTACAAACACACACACCATCTCACAACCCGACTCTCTATAACACCCATGTAAATGACTAATCCAAAATTAAATTCATGGGGAGAATAAAATTTCGGAATGTGCACCTTATAGTAGAACCAACTCCATTATGCAAATGCGCATCATTGCTCATAAGCATTGTCTACGCAACTCTTTCATCAATCTCGACCCTCCAATTTCACCAACGTCTCTCAAATGGACACCTCTCAAAGGTCTTTTGATGTATTTTGGCTTAAGTTGGATTATGATTGACTAAAAGTATTTTGAATTATAGCTCGGGAAGCAAGAGGGGGAAGGGTGGGTGAAGGATAATTTGTTGTGATGGAGTATTAAAAATGGTGAGGTTGAAGAGTAAGAAGGAAAAGAAAAGGAAGAAAAATAGAAAAGAAAAAAAACGAAGAAAAGAACAAGGGGCTCGGGTTGCCTCCCGAGTAGCGCTAGTTTAAAGTCGTTAGCTCGACCTTATACCTCCCACAATCAGTCCGGGGATGGTTCAACTCCTTGTTCCAACACTTGTACCTGTAAGTTTGATAAGACAACTTCCCCGCACGGCTAGCGTTAGTGAAAAAGGTGTAAAACTATGCAAGAAATCGGGTGGTCTCTCATGTTTTTGCAACCTCACTACCTCCAATGACTCATGCCCTTCACTGGTATCATATGTGTCACACTCTATGGACTGAATAGTACCCACAAAGCATGATGGATGTTCAGTCGCTAGGGAATTTTTAGACTCATGAATACCAAATGCTTCTAAATGTCCCCCAAACTCCACAGTTAATGACCCAGCACCAACATCAATTTTTGTACTGGATGTTTTCAAAAACGGTCTCCCTAAAAGAACAGGAGAAACATGAAAATCAGACTCCATGTCCAGTACATAAAAGTCAGTAGGAAACTGAAGTTTACCAACATGAACTAACACATCCTCAACCTTACCCTTGGGATAAGAGTGGGATCCGTCGCCTAATTGCACTATGACATTTGTTGCATGCAAAGGGCCAAGCGCTAAAGACTTATATAGCGAAAATGGAATCACATTAATTGAAGCACCTAAGTCTAACATAGCTTTAGGAATACCAATGTCATTAATAGTGCAAGGGATGGTAAACATGCCTGGGTCATCATATTTGGGAGGATGTGCATTATGAGAAATAGCAAAAACATGCTCACTAGTTTTCTCTATGTTGGGTAAAACAGGAGAACTTATCTCACATCCGCGTACGGCCTCATATATACCTTTGTTGCTCTCATACCTTCTATCGGCCCGCAAAGCTTCCGGAAAAGGTGGGGGAGGTCGATGCTTTGGAAGTAAAGTAACTTCCTTCTTTCTCGCAACCATGCTCTCTCCCCGGGTCACCGTGTATCACCCCCTTATCATGATAGCACTCACATTCTTCTTTGGGTTTACTGCTTTGGGAGGGTAATTTTCCAAATTCACGAGCCTCTAGCCCGCTTCACCGCACTCGAAACCCGGCTCATCCGTGTTTCCAAATTCCTTATACTAGAGCGGGTTTCCGCTTGAAACCGTACCATATTCCCTTGCATGGTGGTCACATTCTTGGTTAAGGCACCGAGCATATCTTCGCTAGACATTGTAGAACTTTGCCTCATATCCGAATTCGACCACGATGATGACCCCTGAACCGGAGCTTGGGGTCTCATGAACTCAGTTGTTGCGGTTGATGATTGGGTTGTTGGTTACCTTGCTCATTACCATACCTCAACTTCGGATTATCTCTCCAACCAGGATTGTATGTGTTGGAATAAGGATCATATCTCCTTTGATTCCCGAGCCTTGAAAACCAAGAGCGTTGACTTCCTCACTTGACCCCTCTTGAAGTTGTGGGCACATCGGTAGGGTGATCCAAGCACATATCCCACACGCCTTAACTTGTTGTGTGTCCCTTAACAATGAGTTCTCTTACTAGTGAGGTAAGAGCTTGAACCCGTTCTTCAAGTTTGGGATTTTGCGTGTTTGAGCTACTCACATTCACCTTCTTGTGGGTGGATCGCCTACTAAAATGTCTCGGAGCCTTCAGAAAGCTCCTCTATCAAAGCTCTAGCGTTCGCTGGAGTCTTATTTATGATCGATCCACCACTAGCTGCATTAATCATCCGCACATCATCATCAGAAAGTCCATTATAGAAGTATAAGATTAAATCTTCCTCACTATATCCATGATATGGACAGCTTGCACATAACCGCTAAAAACGCTCCCAATATTCATACAAAGGTTCATCATATCTCTGCTCTATGTTGCTGATCTCTTTCTTGAGTGTGGATGACTTTGAAGCGAGAAAATATTTATCAAGGAACCGCTTCTTCATCTCAGACCAACTGGAGATACACCCCGGTGGTAGATAATATAGCCAATCTTTGGCCGTATCCTTAAGAGAAAAAGGAAATGCCCTCATCTTAACTTGCTCTTCCGTGGCATTACTCGATTTCATGCTTGAGCACACAACATGGAACTCGGATAGGAACTTGTTAGGGTCTTCACCACTGAGCCCATGAAAAGATGGTAATAGATGAATGAGCCCTGACTTGAGCTCGAAAGTGGTACCCGCTTCCGTGTTGGGGAAAGTGATACATAATGGTTCTTGATCAAGATTAGGAGCGGTGAGCTCCCTTAGAGTACGAGTCTCCACCCTAGGTGGCATTTCTTCTTCCAAATTCAATGAAAAGGGAAGTTCTTGAAAATTTCTTCTCAATTCCCTTCGCAACCTGAAAAGATTCAATTCTAACTCGGGATCGTAATCCACACAATCTTGGTTAGTAGCACGGGTGGCAACCATATACTAATCAAAAAGTAAAATTTCAAAACACAATCTACAATAAACACGTTTTAGTAATCGCCAAGTCCCCCGGCGGCGCCAAAATTTGGTGGGACGCGGTCGTACGCGCTACCAAAGATAAAAGTTTATTTTCCTTCTTTCCAATGCAAATAAATGTAAGTGGCAAGTAGGGTCGAATCCACAGAGACTTGGGGACTAACTCGTGCTTATAATAGATCAAATGGGGGTTTTGGGATTAAAGAATTGAATAACTAAATATGAAGAACTAAAGAACAATAAAAAAGTAATGTAATCAAGAAGAGAAGAATCTTGAGTTCGGTTAATGGCCACTTCGATTCGTACTATTGATCATTGATTTCTCAAATGTGTAACTTTACTCTTAATTACTCAAAGTTGGAAATCAAATTCCTTTCCCTCAAAAATACCGTTAAACAATCACAATCAGATGATCATAAAACTTGAACTAAAGATTAATCTAATCTAATCAGAGATTAAATTCAAATCAATAGAACATCAACGAACTAGGAAACAATGAGCCAATTAACAAATTGCTAGCACAACATATTCAAATTGGAACTTGTGATTTCTCTAGTGATTAATCAAGAATAATCAGATTCATTAATCAAACCCTAGATTGCTACTCATGAAAGAAGAACAGATGAATCGGCATCAATTCTAAATCCTAGCAAATGATAAATCGAATGTATAAACTAGTAGTACTCCTAGCAATACATACCACAATCATAGATTAAAATCAAGAAATCACAATTATAATTAAGAAAAAGTTAACAAAGAGAAACCTCACAATAATAGACCGAAGCTTGATTAACCGTTCTCAAGACTAGATTTAGGCTACAATCGACATAGCATCCATCAAGCAAATCTTCAAACTAATTATTCGAAACTCAAAAAGGGAGAAAATAGGGATTAGGGTTCTTCTCTCTATCCTCTCTAATTAGGTTCCGAAATTTCCAGACATCCAACAAAACGTTTTTTCATTAATAAAACCTAAGGAAAGCTGAAAACTGCCGAAGAGTCGTAGCCGCGTCGAAGTGCGCGAGTCGGGCTTTCCTAGTGTGCGAGTCGGGCCTTCGCTCCTGCCCAAAAATCCAGCCTTCGCTCGAAGTGCGCGACTCGCGCGATGCTGGTGCCAAGCTTCAGCCCTCGCTCGAAGCGCGCGAATCGGGCATGTCTTGCGCGCGAGTCGGGCACTGGATACTGTCCAACAGCTGCTTCCGCTCGATATGCGCGAGTCGTGCGCTTGTTGTGCGCGAGTCGGGCATCCTATGCTGCGCATGATACTCTACTGCTCGATGAGCGCGGGCCGTGCGTGTGTGGTGCCCAACTCGGGCACTCGCTACTGCCCAGCATCCAACCTTCTCTACAAACGCTCGAGGTGGGCTCTTCAACGTCCATGGTGGGCACACAATGCCGTAGAGCTACAAAGAGATGAACTTGGATGAGAACCATCAAAATCTAGACTTCAAGGAACTTTGTGAGCTTAATCCACCTGTAAATGATCAAAAGCATATGGAACCACAAAATATCCTTAAATCTCCTCTAATACTGCAAATTCATCATAACTCCCTCTTCTCCACACTAAGGTATAGATGAGTAAAACTCTCCTTCTTAAACCTTAAACCTTAGTAAAATGGACTTCTCAACACTCTATAATCGCATATAACTTGGTCACATCAATTATCGACCAACTGGAGGAAATTTTTATAAAAGTATTTGATATATTAAATAATAATCAAAAGTTTGTATTATTACGGGTGGAACGGCCAAAGTTTGTATTATTGTAGTTAAATAATTCTATAATTAACCAATAACTTAGATCATTAGGACTAAAAAAGATGTTACACAAAATACTATAAATTTGAATATCAATATAATTGTTATCCATAAGTACTTGTACTTCATGCAACTGTTTTTAATCTTAGGTATACTGAACATTATTCAACTGTAACTAATAGTTGATGTATAAATTGCAACTAAAGAGCACATTCGATACATCTAAATCATGTTGACAAATTCCTTGTATTTGTAAATTTTGAAAGACTTTTTGTACACTATATTAATTGTAGACCTAGGCATCTTTTTCTTTAGTTTGTCACAAATTAAAATCTTAAGACTGTTTTACTCGTGACTCTAGAAATAGCTACATAACAGTGACTGTGGTTAAAAATCGGCTTAGGAAGATACAAATTGATGTTCGAAAGAGATTGTCCTTGACTTTATTTCATCATCGTGGCAAAGCACAACACCAAGATAAGTTGCCTTCTTTAAAACCTAATAGAAAATTCTTGTATTATTTGATGGGGTTACTTTTTCTCTTTTAACTTGACAATTTCATTCCCGCATGACATGATATAGTATCAATTAAACCATCTAATATTGGTGTATACTTGATTGACTGAACATCACATGTATTATCTAACATAGAAGACATTGTTGATAGTTAATATATTGTTGTAAAATAACCTTTATAGCTTTTAAATCCTTGTTGTACTATAACCTTATATATCATGCCTGAAGTTTGATAAATCTATCTCTACATATACTACACATAAAAGAAGATAAATATGTATACGTCCTCTGTTTCTTTACTTGCAACATAACTTCTTGGCACACAATTTAAGGAGAAGATTAGAAAATGTAAACAGAAAAATTAACAAAATAATTTAAGCTTTAACATCCTAACTCATCCCTGTTTTTGGTGTTTAAGTTATTTTAATTAATTAGTCTGTCTAGCTTCTCTAATATCCTCCTTAAATTGCGTGCTAGAAAGCTATATTGCAAGCAAAAAGAAAAAGAGGAAGTATCTCATTATTTCTTTGTTGAATGGTAATATTATCAACTTATTATGATATAAATTATTGAAGTACACATAGCAAGTTCGAATATGTTACAAATCTTAATAGTAAATTACATCTTCTTGTTCGTGAATGATATGCTTTAAATATATCTTAATGTACCTTTTTTCCTTTAACTTCGTTTTTTTCCATGTTGATTTTTTGAAATAAAAATCAGTTTTTGTCATAACCATAATTTATACGACTGATTTTAATCTACTCAATTAGAAACTATCGGTATTATCTAAAATAATTAATTAATGGTAATGGCACTAAGGCCCTGTTCTACTCAACTTATTTTTACTTATCTAAACTTATTAGAACTTATCTAAACTTAACAGAACTTATTTGAACTTATTTATTAGTCTTTATTAGACCTAATCTGAACTTATCTGAACTTGTTACACATTTTTTTAGAGTGTCAGACCTATTTTAGCTTATTTTTAACTAAACTTATCCAAAATTATTAGTCCTTATCACTAGTGGAAAAAAGCCCAATTGATGTTGTCAATTTGGGCATAGCTGATCCAAAATTTAATCGGATCAGTTAGGCTCGAGCGTGGACTGAGTACAACCGATCCCAGGTTGAGTGAGAAAATCGGACCGGCTTAAGTACAAAAAACGAATCCAATTTTCGCACTCAAACGGAGTAGTTAGGCCCGCTTTAATTTAAAAAATTGACATTTAGTAAGCCAAGAACGAACAAATCTAAAATAGAGGTGATCAAAAGGCGGGCCAGGCCGGGTTCTGGTCGGGCCGGCCTTAAAAAAGTTTCCCATTAGTCGGGCCGGGCTAAAATTCGGGCCCAATTTTTTGTGCCCAAAGCCCGCTTTTTGGGCCAGAAACAACAGCATTTTCGGGCCAAAATCGAACCGGGCCAAAATTTGAACTAAAAAGGCTTTTTTAGGTTGCCTAAAACTCGTCCTAAACCAAAAAAATTGGGGCGGACCTGTATTCGGGCCCAAAAAATCTGCCCAAGTCCGGGTACATTCCGGGCTGGGCCAAGCACACTTTGATTAGGTTCTAATCTAAAACAAACGAACAAAGTTGTGGACTTTGAATTACAAACAAACAAAGCTACAACAAAAAAGAAGGAATTTAAAGATGTGGAGTTGCAGCACTAAAAGGACGAATTTTAAGATGAAATTAAAAAAACAAACCACATAAAATCATTACAGAACATAAATTACATGAATTAACCTAAAACAACGAAAATGAAACATAAATAACATAAATTACGAAACATAACATAAATTAACTAAATTATGAAATATAAATTACATAAATTTGGAAACGTAAATTAATCAACGAAAAATGAAATTCCAGAGTATAAATTAATTAACGAAAAAAATAAGAAACGAAAAAGAAATGAAACTAACCCTAGATCTGGAATAACATGAAATTACATGATAATTAATTACAATAAAAATAACAATGATACTAACTCTAGATCTTGAAAAAAATTTGAGCAAGGAGAGAAGAGAGGCGACAACGTTTCGAGGAGATGGTGATGTGTGTGGGTGGTGGTTGGCGTTTCAAACTCCATGGATTCGAATCGAATGAATTGAACTATGATGCATATGGGGAATCGAACTCCGATGCATATGGGGAATTGAACTCCACTACTTTTTGTATGCGTGTTCTCACCGAGAACAAGGCTTGATTAGCAGTTGCAATCGCGGGCGGGGAGAGAATGAGTGAGAGAGAGAGAAAGTGGGGAATGAGAGGATGAGTGAGAGAGAGAAGGGGGTTCATGGTTTAGGTTTTGTGGGTTGAGGAGAGACGTGGGTGAGGAGAAAGTGAGTGAGGAGAGATGTGTGTGAGTAGGCCAGTTTTATGACATTTATATCGACCCAATTAATTGATCCGGTTATCAAATGGACCGAATCAGTTAATTGATCTGAAGAATTGGATCAGTTGACTTGTGTCATTTACGGTTTTTCCCATTAGTGTATCTAAACTTATTTTTTCTAATAAAAACTGAAAAAAAGGTGAACATAATATCCCTTAATACACAATCTTTCTATTAAATGAATTAACATTAATTGTTCATTTTTTATATAAAAAAGTAAAATATATCCTTTAATCTTATTAACTGTGCAGATAACAAAGTATTTCTAATTGACAAGAATATCAGTTTGACTTGTTAGTTCTTCATTTCAATCTTCTAGAACCATTCATTAGAATATCATATCCCCCTGTAAATATACCCCATGCCTTTTCATCTTCCTACGGTTACACCAAACTTTTCACCATCCATTTTCTATCTTTGAGCTTCCACAAATAAACTACCCCAAATTGATTATATCCAATTGCTTCAACAAATAATGTCATGAAATTTAAATTTTAAAGGAAAAATGGAAAGGAATAATCCTACCTGTTTCGGGTAAAAAACTGGTGAGATGGGGGACTAGTCAAGACTACAGGTGGAAGACCGTTGAGGGCGACCAGATGCTCAAAGAGTGCTGCGAGACCTGCAAAGATGAGAGTTAGACTACCCTGGGGGTGTTTCCGGGATCGCACCTCCGATGCTCAAGTCAATTACGGAACTTAGCGGTTAGTATTGAGCGGTTGATCTAGAATTCATTACCTCAATAAATGGGGAACTGTTCCCTATTTATAGGCGTTGGGATGTGTGTATGGCGCTTGCTAGGCTGGACCAAGGTCTGGGTTGGGCCAGCGCCTTTGGTCTGGATGGCCTTTTGAGCATAAGGGGGCAATCTTGTAATTTCACCATGGATTGGGGGCCCAGTGATATATTGGGCCCAAACATTAGCCCCACGCAAAATGTGCGATGGACGACTCCTCCGGATTCGCGTGTTTTACGGAATGTCGTTGCACCTTTTTTGGTTTTGAAACTCGCTCGAGGTGTTCAGGGGCCAACGAGCCCCATGTACCTCGAGGGGTGTCCTTGGACCTCGCTCGAGGTGTTCAGGGGTTAATGACCCTATGTACCTCGAGTGGTGTCTTTGGACCTCGCTTGAGGTGTTCAGGGGCTAATGAGCCCTATGTATCTCGAGGGGTGTCTTTGGACCTCGTTTGAGGTGTTCTGGGGCCAATGAGCCCCATGTACCTCGAGTGGTGTCTTTGGACCTCGCTCGAGGTGTTCAGGGGCTAATGAGCCCCATGTACCTCGAGTGGTGTCTTATGTACCTCGAGGGGTGTCTTTGGACCTCACTCGAGGTGTTCAGGGGCTAATGAGCCCCATGTACCTCGAGGGGTGTCTTTGGACCTCGCTCGAGGTGTTCAGGGGTTAATGAGCCCTATGTACCTCGAGTGGTGTCCTTGGACCTCGCTCGAGGTGTTCAAAGGCTAATAAGCCCTATGTACCTCGAGGGGTGTCTTTGGACCTCGCTCGAGGTGTTCAGGGGCTAATGAGCCCCATGTACCTCGAGGGGTGTCTTTGTCTTGGCACTGTAGCACTTGACGGGCACCGACTCCAGTCGTTGGGGAGACTTGGAGTATCGTTCACTGGATCTGGGTGAAGTGCCTAGGTGTAGGTCTTCATTCCACTCGAAATTCGCCTCAAGCCATTAATCGTTGGGGCAACCAAGCGAGCTGGAGTGGACCAACTTAGGTAGCCAAAGGGGTCACCCTGGTGAGGGTGGCCGTTAGGCCTCGCTTTGGGCCCAAAGTAGGATTTGTAGTTTCTTAGTATTTTTCGGGCCCGCGACATATCAAACGTTTTTGTACGTTGTTGCCTATAAATAGAGGGGGGGGGATCGTGTCATTTGTCTCATTCTCTTTATTCCATTTTCAAAAACCGTTGTTGCGTGAGAGCTTTCGTCTCGAGAGCACGGGAGAAATCGACGAGCGCTTTCTGAAGGATCGTTGATCTCGAGAGCCTTCTGCCCAAGGTACGACCTACTCCCTTCGTTTCTTTCTTTAGTCAATAAATGGACCCTGCCAGACCAGGTTCCCCTTCGATAAATAACGAGGGTTCCTTGTCCGGCTCGGATACCCCTCCCCCACCCCTCGAGCCATTATTCGAGGGAATGTTAATAAATGGGGTTCCCGTGGTGTCCGTGGCTCATGGATGCCTTGATTCCCCCCGCATACTCGATGCCATTCCGTGCTCGAGTGACGAGGGGTCAATAATATCTGCCGGGGGGGAGGAGGTGAATAACCCCTTCTTATGTCGTGACCATTGCTCGACCTCAGGCCGTTATGAGTTACTTAGATCCTCTTCTCGATAGCCAGGTTGTTTATATCATGGAGAGAGATAGCGAGGATTCGTCCCCCGAGCCGAGCATTAGTGGCGAGGAGCAGCCGTCCAAGGTCAAGGGGATTGCCCATTTCTATATTCGAGGGTCGTTCATGCAATTTTTGATGTTATCTCGAGGGTGTTTACTGGATCCATCACCCGTATGCATTGTACACCCCTGGCCCAGACGAATCAATTTGTACTCCCCCGACGGGCTGCATAGCTCTTTATAAAGCCTTCCTCGAGCTAAGTTTGTGGTTCCCCATCCACCCTTTCATCGTCACGGTACTTAAGGCTTAAGATCTTGCCCTTTGTTAGTTGATGCCCAATAGCGTGGGTTCGATGGTAGGGTTTCTAGCCATCTGCGACATGATGGGGGTAGAGCCATCCCTGGTTCTGTGGAGAATTCTAATGAAGCTGGTGGTGATGTCTCCGACTTCACATGGGGAAGGGTGGTATAGCTTCCAGGCCCGCCTTCGATATAAGATTGTTGGGACCATGTCGTCGAATCAACAACTGTTTCGAACGGAGTTCTTGTATGTGTATCGGGCCCAGCAGTGGGACTTCCGTAGTCCCCCGTCTCGAAGGCCCCAACATGGCTTTGAACTGGTCGGTGCCCCAAATGTCAGAGGAGGAGGGGGTGATGGCCATATACTGTAACACCCCCACAATTCTGTCTTTTCTAAAATACCTTTTCAATATAAAACTTAGAGAATTATCAAAGTATTATCGCCCGTTTGAAAACGTGTCGGCTTATTCAAAATTTTGCAGCGCAAAACATAATAAATAAACTTAGAAATAAAACTTAGTCAACTATAAAGTCAACTCTAAAAGTCAAACCAACAAAAGTCAAAGTCAACCTCAAAAGTCAAAGTCAACAATAAAAGCCAAAGTCAACTACGAAAAGTGTAAGGTCAAAATATGATAAATAATCTACACAAGCTCTCCAATCACGAACCCATGATGCATCATCTTCAAACCTGTAAATGACGATGCATTATTGATCCCTAGAGTCTGCTCACCAAAAAGGGTCATCACAAGATCAATAAGGCATAGCCAAGATCAACATACACACACACAAAGCACGTAATCAGTAAAGCTGAGTACTACATAATAAATAAATAAATAATCCAAACATGATACTAATAAATAATAAGCAGGATTAAATAATTATACAACAACATAGCAGACTACTTTACTGAACTAAACTCCACAACAAATTAGTTAGTTAACTTAGATGGAATAGTCAATCGAACGAGTTGTCTAACCAAAACCAGTCTTAAATTTAGAAGACGAAATACGGGCGCGACTCCGTATTCCCATAACCTACGATATCGAGGAACCTTTAAAATAAAAATAGGACACGGTGATCAATCCGGTCCCAAGAAAAGTCATGGGCTACCACCATGTACTCCAACTCATACTAGTCCAACACTTCAGACGTGCACAAGTCTAAAGCTATTGCTATCCACATTTCACTTTAGATGATTAATAATTTATTCACTTGTTAAGACTCACAAGCAATACAAATAATATAATCATCAAACAATCGTACACTTCCATTTTTATCTTAGGATTAGATAAGTGATCAACAACAACTTAACAATCTAAGATTAATTCCAACCTTTAAACCATAACCTTCCTTTAATTTGTTGAACCAAGTCAACAACCAACCAACCTTTCATAGGTATAATAATTAGCTTACCAAATAAGGCCCTCGGTCCTCATAAAGTAATTAAATAATCAAAATGGAACAATATGATTCAATCATGATCCAAATCAACATAAATATTAATCCCTCATGTGAATTAATAAAATAACGGTTTTTTCACCAAATACCCCCGACAAATTAAAAAATTCACAATATACCCTCAGTGTTCCAAAAATTCACCATATACCCCTGAATTTTCAAAACTGTTCACCAGATGCCCTTTTTCTAACTTCCGTTAACCCAATGTTAGCTTTATTTACCATTTTGCCATAATTAATCCTGAACCCTAATTCTAATCTAACCTTTACCCTAATCTAACTCTAATTCTAACCCTAATCCTAAACCCTTACCTTTACCCTTACCCTTACCCTTACCCTAAACCTAAACCCTTACCCTAACCCTCCCAATCCCCTCCACCCCATCCCAGCCCACCACCCTCCCCCCATCCCCTCCCCTCCCCGTCGAATTCCCACCTGACCCACCACCTCTCCCCCATCCCCTCCTCCTCCCCGTCGAATTCCAAGTCCAGCCCACCACCCTCCCCCATCCCATCCCCTCCTCGTCGACTCCTCGGGCCCCGCGCCCCAGACAAACAACTCACCACGCCGGTTCTAGCCACCACAAGCACACACGAAGCACGACTTTTCGCGGCCGAAATCGAGTTTTCGCCGACAAACCACAAGTCCCGATAAACCACAAGCCCACGCCGAAGTTTTGCGGGCCGAACTCGAAAGAGATCCGAAGCTTCGAGGTTTGAAATTCGAAGGGGGAGACGCGAGATCCGAAGCTTGAGGCGCGCGAGGACGAGAAAGAGAGAGGGACGCGAAAATTTTCGAAGGGGTGGGGGTTACTCACTCGTCGAATTTTCGCAGGTTGAGGTTTGAAATTTTCCTCGAAGGTTGAGGTTCGAAATTTTCGCAGCCGCGCCGTTGGGGGATGGGGCCGGGGAGGAGAGGGGAAGGGGGCTAGGGCCGGCGGGGAGGGGGGGGGGCTGCGGCGGTAAAGGGGAGGGAGGGGGATGCGGTGAGGGGGAGGGAGGCTTTGCGCCGGTGGAGGGAGAGGGAGGGGTGGGGGGGGGGGGTGGAGGGGGAGGGTGGGGGTTGGCGGGGGGTTAGGGTTAGGGGTGGTGTTAGGGGTGAGGGTAAGGGTTTACGATTAGGGTTAGAATTAGAGTTAGATTAGGGTTAGGGTTAGATTAGGGTTAGGGTTTAGGGTTATAATGGCAAAATGGTAAATAAAGCTAACGATGAGTTAACGGAAGTTAGAAAAAGGACATCTGGTGAACATTTTTGAAAAGTCAGGGGTATATGGTGAATTTTTGGAAGATTGAGGGTATATTGTGAATTTTTTAATTTGTCGGGGGTATTTGGTGAAAAAACCGATAAAATAAAGTTCTCAAATCCCATATGCTTGCATCAATCTTCCATACCAACATAATAACAATATCATAACCAACATGCTTAACACAACGGCATAAAACATGCAAATCCAACTTGATAGAAATCACATAAGAGCTAAAAATAGTTCTCTATGCATAATACTACATCCATTCTCATCCCTAGGACATGATACTAGTCCAATCAACAAATAGGTATGTACGTACCTTGTGTAGACAAATCGAGCGGTCACTTTGATAATCTTAAAAGTCGCCTAAAGAGAATTCTCCGCCTAAAATAACCAATGCAAATCCACAATCAATCCCTTATAAACTTACAGCAACAATAAAGTACTTTAAACCCTTCTTAAAAGTGATTCAAAACCTTTCGCATCATTAAGACTTACTTAGTACAACCTCCTAGTATAGTACTACTATACTAGTTGATTAAAACCCTTAAAACTCATGTTTAAATCATATAAACTCCATCATAACATCCCTTTTAAAAATTCCAGTAACATATTAAATATATACTAAAACTCTTTTTAAACATACTTTAACATACTTATAATCACAAGAAAACCCAAAACCATAAACTATAACATGCTACTATATTTTTCCAACCTTTAAAACCCTAAAAATCCATGCTTTGATATTTTTAAACCCTAATTTAACATAACAAGTAAATCTGAAATTTTCTAACTTCATTAAACAATTTACATAACCTTATATTCATAATCAAATCATCAAATCATAACTTTTAAACATAAACTTATTAAAACAAACCCTAAAAATATAAACTTTGCATTAAAATAACTTGAGGAGGAAGAAAATAACCAAACAAAGAAGAGGAGGGAGGACTCACGGCAACCGAAGGGACGCCGGCTTCTGCTGGTCGGCGGTGCTGCGCTGCTGGCCGGCGGTGGTCCGGTCTGGCGGCGGCGGTCTTTGCACGAAGGAGGAGCGAAGGCCGAAGAGGAGAAGAGAGAGAAAATAAGAGGAGGGCCGAAATTTTGGGAGAAGGAGGAGAGAGAAAATAAGTGTGTGGGAATTTTGGGTTTTGGGGGATTTATATAGTTTAAGGTGATTGGGCTCAAACTAGTATTTAATGATTTGTGAGTTGGGTGGTTGGGTTCCTCATACCCAATTTAAAATCTTTTTCATAATCCAAAAGTGTTTTAAACTTTTCAAATATTTTTCAAGGCATGACTAAATAAAATGTTTGACTTCCTTTCAATCATTAAATAATTTCATTGACTTTCAAATAGTCAACCATTCAAGAATTAAATCGTTTAAATACTGAAACCTACTAAAATATATATAAATATACATTAAAATATATTTATAAAATTCATAAATTTACGGGGGATTACAGTCTACCCCTCTTAAAAGAGCGAAAACTCACACCTTTTCAAAAAATTTGACTCAACTTTCATTTGGGAAATACTTGTGTCACACATGTGCACATTTTTACCAACTTTAAAACCACTTGTGTTACTCATGAACACCCTTTTCTATGCGGAGAATCTATTTATTTTGTACCAACATGTGGAAATTGCCAAAATAAGCATAAAAATACCATAAAATAAGGTAAAAAAAAAAAGCGCGAAATTCTATCACATTCTACCCCCCTTAAAGAAAACGAGTTACGCCCTCGTAACTCACATCAAGGAATAAATCTGGATACTTCTTCTTCATTTCATCTTCAGCTTCCCACGTTGCCTCTTCAGACTCAAGGTTAGACCAAAGCTCTTTCACGATATACACATCCTTATTGCGTGTACAACGCACCTTCTTATCGAGAATTCTCAGAGGCCTTTCCTTATACATGAGGCTACTATCGATTTGGATTCTCTCAGGCTCCAAAATATGACGCTCATCGGGAATATATCTCTTGAGTTGAGAAATATGAAACACATCGTGCATTTTCTCAAATTCCATTGGTAACGCCAACTTATAAGCTACCTTCCCAATTCTTTGCAAAATCTCATATGGGCCAACATATTTAGCACTCAATTTGCCCTTTTTCCCAAACCTCATCACGCCCTTAGTTGGTGATACTTTCAGAAACACTTTATTACCTACTGCGAACTCATCTTCTCTTCGCTTTAAATCAGCATAACTCTTTTGACTATTTTGAGCAGCCTGAATTCTAGCCTGAATCAACTTGACATTCTGGACAGTCTCCTCAATAAAATTTTTCCCCAATACTATTTTCTCACTAAAATCATTCCAGCAAATGGGACTTCTACACTTCCTTCCATACAATGCCTCAAAAGGAGCCATCTTAATGCTCGCATGATAACTATTGTTATATGAAAACTCAATCAAATCTAATTGGTCTTTCCAACTACCTTGGAAGTCAATGGCGCACATTCTCAACATATCTTCTATAGTCTGGTTAGTCCTCTCAGTCTGACCATCGGTCGCAGGGTGAAAGGCAGTGCTCATCTTCAATGTTGTTCCTAGATTCAACTAGACCTTCTGCCAAAATTTCGAGAGGAAATATTAAATCACGATCTGAAATAATATATGTTGGTACTACATGCAGTCGCACCACATGCTTGATGTACGTCTTCGCAAGTTGCTTCTTCTTCCATGTTTCTTTAATTGGAATTAACACGGCGTACTTCGTCAGACGGTCCACAATCACCCAAATCGTATCATTGTCGTTCCTCGTCTTCGGCAAAGCAGTCACAAAATCCATCGATATGGTATCCCACTTCCATCCAGGAACCTCTAAGGATTGAACATTCCCCATTGGCCTCTTAGTTTCAGGGAACAAGTTGATATTAACTCGCTTCTCTTCCTCATTGCAGTTGTGGTCGTAGAAGGTTATCCTCGGTGAGGGGATACCAACCTCAACGGGTAGCACAGCTTCGCTCCCATACACCAGGTTGAATGATGTCTATCCCGTGGCTTCTTTAACCGTTGTCCTTGTAGACCATAGGATTACGGGTAGGTTATCGATCCACGAACCTTTCGCTCCCTCGAGCATTGTCTTTAGCCCTTTTAATACCACCTTATTAGCTGCCTCTACTTGTCCATTGGTCTGGGGTCGACTTACAGCTGAGAATCTAGTCTCTATGCCAAATCGAGAGTAGTATTCCTTCGTTGGTCCGTTGTTAAATTGTCGACCATTATCGGAAATGAGAGCTCGAGGGACTCCAAAGCGTGTGATCAGATTCCGCCAGATAACTGTTGGACTTGTTTGTCAGTGATGGAGGCCAGTGGCTCGGCCTCGACCCACTTGGTAAAGTAGTCGAAAGCTACCAACATGAATCGTCGTTGCCCCGACGCGGGAGGAAAGGGTCCCAACAGATCCATGCCCCACATATAAATGGGCAACGGAGCTTGAATAGTTATCAAAGGGCTGGCAGCTTGATGAGGTAGGTTGACATGCATTTGGCACTCTTTGCATTTCTGGACTAAGCTCGAAGCATCTTCTTTGAGTGTGGGCCAGTAATATCTAGCTCGGAGAGCTTTTGCAGCGATGGTTCTTGCACCCTGATGACTCCCACACAGTCTCTGATGTATTTCTCGAAGGACATAGTTACCCTCTTGGGGAGTTAGACAGCGCAGGAGAGGATAGGTGAAAGATTTTCTGTAGAGCTGGTCGTTGTGATAGATGAACCATCGAGCATGCTTCCTCACTTTCTCAGCTTCTAAGTCGTCAGGAGGCAAAATGCCATCTCTTATGTACGACACTATCCTGTCCATCCAGGTTGGACTCCTGTCGAGGGTTGCTATCCCCCTGTTGATGCTTGGTGCTTTGAGTACTTCCCACATTATGGGTCTGGGTGACAAGTCCTCTGTGGAGCTCACCAACCTTGATAATGCGTCTGCCTGCTGGTTCTCTGATCGAGGGATGTGGATGATGGTGAAGTGAGCTAGTTCTGTTACTTTTTTCTTAGTTTTCTTCGGTACATTTTCATGTTGTCTTCCTTGGCTTCGAACTCCCCCATCACCTATCCTACGATGAGATGGGAATCCAAATGAGCTTTGATTTTTCGAACCCCTGCGGTTTTAGACAATTGCAGACCAAGTAGAAGAGTCTCATATTCGGCTTCATTATTCGAGGCAGTGAAGTCGAACTTAACGTCATACTCAGTTCAGTTCTTTTAAGGATCGAGGACCAATAGTCCGGCGCTGCAGGCAGCCTTCGACGATGACCCATCGACGAATAATTCCCAGGAGCCCTCTTAAGTGGGCTCGGGTCTCGAAGTGCATTCAGCGATGAAGTCTGCCAAGGCTTGAGCTTTGATGGCTCGACGGGGCTCAAATTCTATCCCATAGTCTGATAGCTGGTTAGCCCAATCTGTCACCCTGCTTGATTGGTTCTTCCCCTCGATAACCTTTTGCAAGGGTTGGCTAGTCAGTACTCTGATGGGGTGTGCTTGAAAGTATGGCATGAGCTTTCGCATAGCGATAACCAATGCAAAAATCATTTTCTCTATGGAGGGGTATTTTGCTTCTGCGCCTCGAAAGGCGTGACTTATGAAATAGACTGGATGTTGATTTTCTCTCGTTCTGCGACGAGGATGGCGCTAAGGGCATTATCCGACACAGCCAAGTAAACAAAGAGCGTCTCACCTTGCAAAGGAGAGACGAGTTTAGGGAGGCTTGCTAAATGTTCCTTTAGTCGTTGAAACACTTCTTCCGCAGTTTCATCCCAGTCGAAGGTCGACTGTTTCAATGTTCTGAAGAAGTACAAGCTTTTATCAGCAGACCTCGATAAGAAACGCCCCAGGGCAGCCATACAGCTGGTTAGGTGCTGCACTTCCTTGACTCTTCGAGGGCTTTTCATCTCGATAATAGCCTGGACTTTGTCCGGGTCGGTCTCTATGTCCCTTTCGTCTACCAGGAAGTCGAGGCACTTCCCTCCCTTCACGCCGGAGACACACTTCTTCGGAAGAAGCTTCATGTTGTGGGCGCGTAGGGTGGACAAGGTTTCTCGTTGATTGGAGATGTGGTCCTGCTCTTGCTTGCTCTTGACAATCATGTCGTCGACATATACTTCCACATTCCTTCTGATTTGGTGCTCAAACATCTTGTTGACAAAACGTTGATAAGTTGCTCTGACGTTTTTGAGGCCAAATGGCATCACTTTGTAGCTGTACACTCCTGAGTTGGTGGTAAATGCAGTATGGAATTGATCCTCCTCAGCCATGGGGATTTGATGATACCTTGCGTTAGCGTCCATGAAGCTGAAGAAGGCATGCCCGGCTGTCGAGTCGACCAATCTATCGATTTTTGGGAGGGGAAAGTCGTCTTTCGGATAGGCCTTGTTCAGGTCTGTAAAGTCGACACACATCCTCCATGTTCCCGAGGACTTCCGGACCAGCACCACACTAGCCAACCATTCAGTGTACTGGCAATCTTTTATGAATCTTGCTGCTAACAACTTTTTCACTTCTTCGACTGCTGCTTTACTTCTCTCAACACCCTGGTGTCACAACTCCTGCTTTACCGATCGATGCCCTTCTTTGATGTTGAGACGATGCACCATGACTCGGGGGTCTTTGCCCGGCATCTCATCGACAGTATACGCAAAGACATCCTGATATTCTCGGATGACACTGACGATCTGTGCTCTGATATCATCGGGGACCTGTTTCCAATCCTTATCATCCTTCCCTTCGCGTCGTTGATGCATATCTCTTTGTCTCCATCCACCGGTCGAGGCCTTTCGTACCGTTTTGGGTTTTCAGTGACATAAAGCCCCACGACGGGGAGAGGTTCTTCAGGTTCAGGCTGCTTTCTCTTTTTCATCGTTTCCTCAGCTTGGTTTTTCAAACTGTTGACGTAACATTCTTGAGCGAACTTTGATCACCAAACAACTGGGCGACCTTTCCATCGTCAGCCTCGAATTGAAGTAGCAGCTGGTAAGTAGAGATGACAGTTTTGACTTTGTTAAGGGTAGGGCGCCCAATGATGACGTTGTAGGGGAGATCGACATCGACGACCAGGAAATCGACGAGGATGCTCCGTCCTCGGCCTTTCTCTCCCATCCGGGTAGGCAGCCTTACTGATCCTAAGGGGGGCTGGCTGATTGGTTCGAGGTCAGTCTCTTGATTTTCAATTTTTTCAGACAAGCCATAGTCATGATATCCGCGGAGCTCCCGCTGTCGATCAGCACCCGACCTACCCGCAAATTAGGTATCTTCATTTCGACAACCAAGGGATCGTCGTACGGGGTCTGTATGGGTCGATGGCTGTCTTTGAAGGTCATGGTGGGGCAAGCTGCGGATCGGGTCATGTCTGTTGTCCCATGTTTCAGGGTGTAAAGGTGTTTCTTTCGAGAGCGACTGGTTAAGCCACCCGAAGCGTACCCTCCAGCAATGACATTGATGAATCCCGTGGTCTCGTCGCTTCTGGATTCTTTTTCCTTTCGAAGCTCTTTCTTCTTCTCTGTTGGATTTTTCAGATATCGGTTCAATTTCCCTTCGTCTGGCAGCTTGTCTAGTGCACGCTTAAGCTCTCTGCAGTCGCGAGTGGTGTGTCCACAATCGTGGTGATACTCGCACCAAAGCTTCTTATCCCTCCGGCTAACTGACGTTTTTATGGGGGTGGGCTTTGGTAGGGTGAACTTCTCCTTGATATCGAGGTATATCTCCCTTCAGTTGAGGTTGTATCGAGGGTCATAACCATTGCCGTCCGTTCGTGGCCTCTTATCCCGCTCTCTTCGAGGGACGTCTCGAGGAGTGTCCACTCGAGTGGGATAATCGGACATTCTTTTGTTGGGCTCTTCGTGGGTCTTACAAATGTCGGAAGCCTGTAAGAACTTCTGCTCGAGGCTCATTGCCTCGGAGAAGGTCGATGCTTCGCTTTCCACTAGCTTTAGCTTGAATCGGCTACAGGGGTATAGGCCTGATATAAGGGCAGTGAACACCACGCTATCCTACAAATCTGAGACTTTCAAAGACTCCTTGTTAAACCTCTTGATATACTCTACTAATTCTTCATTCCTTTGCTGTCTGATAGATATCAGGTGGATGCTGGTCTTTCGATGTCCTCTTCTAGCTATGAAGTTCTGCTTAAACGCTGCTTCGAGGGAGGCAAAGTCCGAGATACATCCGGGGGGAAGCTCGGTGAACCAAGTAAGAGTCAGTCCCTTCAGTGTTGTGGGGAAGAACTTACACCATGCAGCTTCGCTCCCCGTCTGCACACTCATGTGTGCTTTGAAGGCTGCCAGATGGTCGATGGGGTCTGTAGTCCCTCCTTAGTGCTCAATGGGGGGAACCTTGACTTTGCGCGGGTTAGGAGTCTGCATTCATTGAAGGGTGTGATAAAGCCTAAGTTACCGAAGTGGGCCTTGGATCGCTCACTAGGGCCAACCGTGCTGGATTCCTCTTCCTCATGCCTCCTATCGTCCCGTTCCGGTTGTTGAGGGTCGTCCCGTCCCCGGCTAGGGTTAGGGGCGATCTCTCCTTCCTGCCTCGAACGCGCTCGATGTTCGTCTAAGACGTCGTGAGCGTCTCGAGTGCCATTCCTGAGGGACCGCTCATTGATGATATGCCGAGCGTCCCCCCTACCAGCGGGAGCTTGTGTCAAGACCTGGGGAGCTCGAGTCGAGACCTGGAGAGCTCGAGTCGAGAATTGAGGAGCTCGATTCGAGACTTGGGGAGTTTGCGCATTGGGTTGTGGATTGTGCCCATTCTGCCCCTGAGTTGCTCGAGGGATATGAGGTTGATTGGATGTGCCTTCGCCCCCGTTCTGGAGGCTGTACACGAGGGCTCTTAGACTCCGCTCGAGGTTGTCATTGAGCCGTTCCGCCAGCTGTTGGAGATCTTGCCGGGTAACGGGATTGGGACTTGGTTGCTCATATCGAGGGGCCTCGACGCGAGGTAGTACGATCCTCTCTCGAGGCTGTCCTGGATTGACAGCACTGGCTGCTTCTGCTCGACTTTCTCGATGATGTGCTGATGTCTTTCTGAGAGTATGGGGGCCCTGCGAGGGTCCCCTACTGTTTCATCGGCTACCTCGGGGGGAGGGGTTCTCCCTCGAGGCGGCGAGTTTGGGGGCTGTTGGCCTCGGCGTGTTCTTCGAGCATTGGCCATGACTTTTAGTTTGGCCATCCCCACAGAAGGCGCAAACCTGTTTCGAGTAAAAAACTGGTGAGATGGGGGACTAGTTAAGATTGCAGGTCGAAGACCGTTGAGGGCGACCAGATGCTCAAAGAGTGCTGCGAGACCTGCAAAAATGAGAGTTAGACTACCCCGGGGATGTTTCCGGGATAGCCCCTCCGACGCTCAAGTTAGTTACGGAACTTAGCGATTAGTACTGAGCAGTTGGTCTAGAATTCATTACCTCAATAAATGGGCAACTGTTTCCTATTTATAGGCGTTGGGATGTGTGAAAGGCGCTTGCCAGGCTGGACCAAGGTCTGGGTTGGGCCAGCGCCTTTGGTCTGGATGGCCTTTTGAGAATAGGGGGCAATCTTGTAATTTCACCATAGATTGGGGGCCCAGTGTTATATTGGGCTCAAATACTACCTTTTGCTCATCAGCCGAAAATAATCACACCTTTGGATTATTCCATAATAATCCCACCTTTCTACCCTAACTTCCTATTTTAGTCCCTATGACCGATAACCGGTTGAATAGATTAGAGAGCAACTCAAACCCAATTCACCACCATTTCCGGTCTACTTAACCACCGCCACCCACCATCTCCTCCCTTTCTCTTCCACCTTTTTACCCACTATTGCCATTCGACCACCACAAACCACTACCGAAACCCCCACCACACAACCATCTGGCCATCAAAGCTTCATTCTTTGCCTAATCAGCATGATCTTGGGCGAAAGAAGGGAGCCGAGGTTGGAGGAGAGAGAGGGAGAGAGGATGTGGGAGAATCGGTGTTGGTGTTTCTCTGCCTCCACTTTTCGTTGGTGTTGTTGCCCCATGCATGGTGTTGTGATCATTTCTTGTTGTTGTGAGGAGGGAGAAAGAGAGGCAGTGATGTGTGGTTGGTCTGTGGTGGGGTAGAAGGGAGACATGAGGGATGGTGGTTTGTGGTAGTTGTGGTTAGGGTGGTGGTTGGGATTGTTGGGTGGGTCGCCGTGGTCATTTCTGTGGGTGGTCGTGGGTGTGGTTGGGGTCGTTGGCTGCGTCGTGGTTGTCGTGGGTTGTTCTACCGGACACCAACTTCTTTCAACAGGTCACATACCAAAATGAGCAGATAGGGTAGAAAGGTGGGATTATTATTGAATAATCTAAAGGTGAGATTATTTCCGGCTGATTCGCAAAAGGTGGGATTATTTATGTCCACTTTCCAATTTTAAAATCCACATTGGACTTTTTCTTCAAGATAATCGAATTACTTAGTGTCGAAATTTAAGAAATAATACCCTAATAAAAACCTCAAATAAAATTTTTTCCTCCATTTTCTTCTACTTTCTAGTTCTTGTTAAATGACCAAAGCAACTTTCCAGCAAAGATTCAGTGTCTATAATCGAATTACCTATGGTCATTTATTGATCTGTTTAGTTCCTCCTAAATGGCGATTAAATCTTATTTGCATGTCCTCTATAATTTAAGGTGATATTCCATTGTATTACTCTTGTAATTTCAAAGTATCTTTTTATTTCTTGAATTGTAATTGGTTTCCCACTAGTAGTAATTAAAATTAGCATCCTATGATTGATTTCAATCTATGGGCACATGTTCGAAATCAAGACCGTGTATTTTAAATGATATAAGGCAATCTATTTTAAGCCATTGATTTAATATGATTCTTTGCTTGATTGATTCAAGGAACAATATTGTAAAAAATTTTCCTAATCCGAAGGATTGTAATTATAGCGGGCACCATAGACGCGTACCTGTTGACACGACCCGAGACCCGGTTTCACCCGAAGTGACCACCCGAATAGAAAAGAAATCCGAAATGACCCGATTCGAAGTGACCCGAAAATAATGACCCGAACCGACCATAAAATAATAATGAAATATTTTTCACAAATATTAATTTATGTGATTTATTTATTTGCTAGAAAACAAAGCCGACCTTACCCGAATCGATCGATGACCCAAACCAACCCGAACATATCGGAACAGATCCGATGTTGACCTAACTCATCAAACCCGCACCCGAGACCCAAACACAAAGTTGACTCGTACATGACCCGATCCCCAATAACCCGACATGTGCCCGACCCGCGTGACCCGTTTGCCACCTCTAATTGTAATTGATTTACTAATTCCTTTTTCGTAGCTATGAAGATTATGCCATTGATACGCTCAAGTTATACGGTGTTTATATTATATTCTGGGTGCTTTTTGCTAAGGGTCTTGATCATAATTGTTAACGTTTGCGTTTTATTTAGCTCTTAGCGGAAGTTCGGAATTTTGTATATTAATTATAGTTAAAGTTGTAAGTTCCGAGCTCCTAGAAGCATTAGTGTTTGGAACAACTCAACATCGTTATACTTACCAAGCTCTCGTGAGCACCGCAAGTCCAAGCCTCGCCCATCCAGCAGCACACGCAAGCGTCGCCCAGCTCTCGTGCATGCTCGCAGCAAGCACTACCGCAAGCCTTGCGCGCGCCCAGCAGCATGCTCGCCCAGCGCTCCCGCATCGCCAGGCCAGCGCTCGCCCATAGCACGCCCAGCGCTCGCACCTCGCGAGCATGGTCGCACCTCGCGACCTGCCTTGCTCGCACCTCGCGAGTTCCCTCGCACGGTGCGACTTCTTGGCTTGGCCCAGTTCTTCAGCTCGTGTTGGAAGGCAGAGTACTCTTCGCACGGTGCGACCAGACTCGCACCTCGCGACCCCTAGGTCGGTGTAAATGTCGGCTGACTTTTGAGCTTTAGTATAAATACTAAACTTGATTTTTGGACCTAGAGGACACACACTTGAGGAGAGAGAATATCCAAAACTCCATTCTTCTCTTCTTATCTTCTCTTTTTAGTTTTTATTTTCTAGTTTAGTTTTTGTAGATTTCAATTATGGGATTGGCTTATGCTATGCCGATTGTAGCTTGAACCGTTCTTGAACGAGATTAACATGAAGCTTCAAGCATTATTGTGAGATCTTTCCTCTCTATTTAGTTCCTTTGATTATGGTTTAATTTCTATGATTGCTTTCTATGGTTTTTGCATGATTATGCTAGGAACGTTACTAGTTTGATTGTGTAATTAATCTAATGCTAGATTTAAGAATAGAATCGGATTGTTTTATTCTTTTATCAATTGGTAGCAAACTAGGGAGTAACTTAGATGCTGATCGTCTTGGTTATTTCTTGGGGAAATTGAATCAACTGTTGAATGTTTATCGCTTGTATGACGTTAGCAGGTCTGTTGGTTCTCTGTGTTTATTGCTGCTATTGGATTGAACTTAGACGCTATCGGACTAGGTTATCCTTTGGTTAGGGTTTTATAGTCACGCTGATCGTGCTATTCAACTAAGAATAAGGAGAATGCGAGATTAATTCTCAGCAATAGATAATTATGGAAATAATTAGAGTGGAGGTTCAAGGATCGATAATGAATTGAAGTGGATGTTAATCGGATTCAAGATTTATCCACATTGATTTCTCATTTTATTTAGTTGCTAGTTAATTTTAGTTTGTTCGTAAATCTACTTGAAAACCCCCCTTGTTATTAGGTTTCTCGATCTTTAGAGTCATCTAGGTATTGATTCACGCTAGATATTAAACTTGTCCTTGTTTCCCTGTGGATACAAACCTTACTTCCCTTCTACATTTAATTGTAAAAGAGAGTAGGAGAAATTTTATCTTTGGTCGGGTGCGGTGCACAACGACACATCCGCGCCCGCCAAATTTTGGCGCCGTTGCCGGGGACACGGTGTTACTAGTTTGTATTTAGTGTGTTTTTGGATTGTATTGCTTGTGCTCTTTGTTCATGGTTAACACTCGTGCTACTAATAAAGAATCTTTGCATTACAATCCTGAATTAGAATTGACTCTTTTCAGGTGGAGGAACATTTTGCGAGAAAATTTTCAAGAATCATCTTTTAACGTTGAAGTGGAGGGAGATATGCCTCCGAGAATTGAAACTCGTACCTTAAGGGAGCTCACAGCTCCTAACCTTGATCAACAACCATTGTGCATCTCATTTCCGGCTCTTGATGAAGGCACTACTTTTGAATTGAAGTCGGGGTTGATACACTTGCTTCCTTCGTTCCATGGGCTCAATGGAGAAGATCCAAACAAATTTATTTCGGAGTTTCACGTGGTTTGTACTGGCATGAAACCAAGTGGAGCAAAGGATGAACAAATCAAGTTGAGAGCTTTTCCTTTTGCTTTGAAGGATGGAGCTAAAGATTGGTTATATTACCTTCCTCCGGGTTGCATTTCCACTTGGGTTGAAATGAAGAAGCGATTTCTTGAGAAGTTCTTTCCAGCTTCTAAGTCATCAACATTAAAGAAGGAAATCAGCAATATTGGAGCGAAAACACGACGAGTCTTTCTACGAATATTGGGAGAGGTTCAAGAGACTTTGTGCTAGTTGTCCATATCATGGCTATTCTGATGAAGACCTCATTTTGTACTTTTACAATGGTTCTTCTGACGAAGATGTGCGAATGGTGAATGCTGCTAGTGGAGGTTCTTTCATAAACAAAACCCCAACTGCAGCTAGAGAACTCATTGAAGAACTAGGCGAAGGCTCGAGACAGTTCGAAGAGAAGATCGAATCATCGTAGAGCAAATGTTGAAAGTCCAGGTTCTAGCTCTTCAAAGGCCGAGGGATCAAGTACAAGCTCTTACATCGATGATGCGTGAGTTCATGGTAAAGAACAATAGAGTTCAACAGGTAAAAGCTTGTAGAATTTGTTCTTTAGATCATCATACTGATGTTTGCCCTCAAATGCAAGAAGAATTTAGGGAAGAGGTCAAAGTTGTAGGTTTTCAAGGCCAACAAGCATTACAGAGACATGAACCCTACTCCTATGCTTCCGAGCAAGGGTGGAGAGATCATTCTAACTTCAGATTGGGCAATCAACATCAACAACAGCACTATAACAGGCCACAACCACACCCTTATCCTAGGCCCCAAGGCCGAGACTCGAGCTCTAGCATGTCCAGTGAAGAAATGTTAAATGCTTTAACTAAAAATGTGACTAACATGCAGGGTAACATGGTGCAGTTCCAAGAGGAAACTCGATCGAGCATCAAGAACTTGGAGAGCCAAGTAAGCCAAATTGCAGGAGCTGTAACCAAGTTAGAGGCTAGGGATTCGGTGAGGTTGCCATCCCAAACGGAACCCAACCCTAAAATGAACGTGAGTGCTATCACATTAAGGAGTGGAGCGGAAATTACAAGCAAAGAGAGGTTGGTGGTTCGAGACAAAAAGACAGTGGAAGAGGTGGTCGAGCATGATCCGACAACCGATTGTAAATCATTGCCACCTCTACAAGAGGAGCAAGTCCGAAAATCACCTCCTCCACCATATGAACCAGAGCCACCATTTCCCGAGGCATTGAGAGAAAACCGCAATGCAGAGCGCAACAAAGACATTTACGAAATCTTTCGTAAATGTGAGGTAAACATTTCCCTTTTTGATGCTTTAAATCAAGTACCTAGGTATGCTAAGTTCCTTAAAGAATTGTGTACTTCGAAATGAAAGCAAAAACAAAAGGGAGTGCAAAAAGTGGAGGCTAGCGAGCATGTCTCTGCTATCTTTCAAAAGAATTACCTCAAAAGTGCAATGACCCAGGCATGTTTACCATCCCATGTACTATAGGTGACACCATGTTTCCTAAAGCCATGTTAGACTTAGGTGCGTCAATTAATGTGATTCCATATTCATTGTATAAGTCTTTGAAACTTGGCAATTTGCATGAAACTGGTGTGGTGATTCAATTAGCTGATAGATCCAATGTTTATCCTAGGGGTAAATTAGAGGATATGTTAGTTAAGGTTGGGAAATTGCGATTTCCTGCTGATTTTTATGTTTTGGAGATGGAACCTGATAAGCATGCCGCCCCCATCCTTTTGGGGCGACCTTTCTTGAAAACATCTTGCACTAAAATTGATGTTTGCGCTAGTTCTTTGACCATGGAATTTGAGGGAAAAATAGAGGCGTTTAAAATCAATAATTCTAAGCCTTTGATTAAGGATGATAACCCTCTTTGCTCTATTAACATTGTTGACTCTGTTTTGCATGATGTTCTTGATATTGAGCAGGTTGATGAGTCGATGAACGTTGATGATGTCTTGGTTGAGGATTGTGCGTCTCCTACTAACATGCAGGTTATGGTGCCGGAGTTGAAAGAGCGGAAAAAGCCTCCTGATTTACCACCTTGTTTTGAAACTGTACCACTAACGATGCATTGCAAGACTTCTTCTCAATTTGTTTTGCAGGTACTTGCATTGGAGGTTGACATGGAGCCACCATTGTCACATATGGAGAAAAAGCCCAATTTTTGAGCTCAAGGTACTAAGTCGAGCTAACGACTTTAAACAACAGCGCTTCTCGGGAGGCAACCCGAGACCCCTTATATTTTCTTTCTTTTCCTTTATTTTCTCATCAAATCACCACAACAAATTTTCTTTCACCCAACGCCCACCCACTAAAAAGATCCACAACCAATCTTAATCCGCTTGGAGCCAAAATCCACAATAGAAAATCCGTTGGGAGGACTTCAATAGCTAGGAGTTGGTACAACTAGAGGGTTGAGATTGTTAATGTATCTTTTCGATCTCTTAAGCTAGGTGCAAATCTCAAAAATTCGAAACTTTTGAACTTGTCATTTGTTTGAGTGATTCGAGGGAGAGGGTTGTGAGTTGATTTATGAGATTTGAGTTGGTGTTGTTAAGAAATTTGAGTTTGACGGATTGTTTGGTCATGAGTTTTGAGCATTCGATCTTCGATTTACCCGATTTTCGATTTTCGCCCCCCATTTCAGTTTACTTTTTCTTCTAATTGTCGACACATTGAGGACAATGTGTAGTTCAAGTGTGGGGGTATTAGGTAGGGTATTCTCATTCTCATGCATCTATGTTGTATTTATTACTTTCAAATTGAAAAATGAAAAAAAAAAAATTGAAAAATAAAAAAATATTAAAAAAAAAATGATGATGAAATGAAGCCCACTGAGTTGAAAACCCGCAAGGGCGGGCGACTCAGGCAAAAATGGGGGCCCGGATAGGTTGAAAACCCGAAAGGGCAACCTATGCAAAAAAAGTGGCTTATATTGAGCGGGTAAGATGGTGAGATGCAACCAAAAAGAAATGTGTGAAGCTAGGATGAAAACCCGAAAGGGCTCCTAGGCAAAATGAGAGATGAAAGAGAGAATTATATACTTTGAAAACTCATTTGCCGGAGATGGTGTCATAAGGTGGAAAGCGTTTTCGGGTTGGGTTAGTTATTTCATCCTTGATTTTGTGAAGATTTATTTTGGCTTTCACATTCTTTTGGTTGATTGTTTGTTTTTGGGAGTAAGCATGGAATTTATCCCTTTTTGTCATGGCTTGCTATTCTAAGTTAGTTGTAGTAGTAGTAGTTTTAGATCAACTTTTGGAGGTTTGGGAGAGCCGATAGTTTAGTGTGTCGTGAGATGACATCTTGATTCTTGTTGGTGTTGTTGGTTAAACTTGTTGGTGTTGTTGGTTATTATTGTTGTCGCATCTTTGTATTTTTCAGGTGAGCTCGAAGCTAAGTGTGGGGGAGTTATTGTCCCTTACGTTTAGATTTCGAGCGGATGTTGTTAAGATGTGATGATGATGATGTAGTGGATGGGGAGTGTAGGTTGGTGTCGATGGCTTGGGTGATGATTTATTTGGTGATTCTCATTTTTGAGTTTACTCGAGGTCGAGTAAAGTTCAAGTGTGGGGGTATTTGATACGCTCAAGTTATACGGTGTTTATATTATATTCTGGGTGCTTTTTGCTAAGGGTCTTGATCATAATTGTTAACGTTTGCGTTTTATTTAGCTCTTAGCGGAAGTTCGGAATTTTGTATATTAATTATAGTTAAAGTTGTAAGTTCCGAGCTCCTAGAAGCATTAGTGTTTGGAACAACTCAACATCGTTATACTTACCAAGCTCTCGTGAGCACCGCAAGCCCAAGCCTCGCCCATCCAGCAGCACACGCAAGCGTCGCCCAGCTCTCGCGCATGCTCGCAGCAAGCACTACCGCAAGCCTTGCGCGCACCCAGCAGCATGCTCGCCCAGCGCTCCCGCATCGCCAGGCCAGCGCTCGCCCAGCTCTCGCCCAGCGCTCGCCCATAGCACGCCCAGCGCTCGCACCTCGCGAGCATGGTCGCACCTCGCGACCTGCCTTGCTCGCACCTCGCGAGATCCCTCGCACGGTGCGACTTCTTGGCTTGGCCCAGTTCTTCAGCTCGTGTTGGAAGGCAGAGTACTCTTCGCACGGTGCGACCAGACTCGCACCTCGTGACCCCTAGGTCGGTGTAAATGTCGGCTGACTTTTGAGCTTTAGTATAAATACTAAACTTGATTTTTGGACCTAGAGGACACACACTTGAGGAGAGAGAATATCCAAAACTCCATTCTTCTCTTCTTATCTTCTCTTTTTAGTTTTTATTTTCTAGTTTAGTTTTTGTAGATTTCAATTATGGGATTGGCTTATGCTATGCCGATTGTAGCTTGAACCGTTCTTGAACGAGATTAACATGAAGCTTCAAGCATTATTGTGAGATCTTTCCTCTCTATTTAGTTCCTTTGATTATGGTTTAATTTCTATGATTGCTTTCTATGGTTTTTGCATGATTATGCTAGGAACGTTACTAGTTTGATTGTGTAATTAATCTAATGCTAGATTTAAGAATAGAATCGGATTGTTTTATTCTTTTATCAATTGGTAGCAAACTAGGGAGTAACTTAGATGATGATCGTCTTGGTTATTTCTTGGGGAAATTGAATCAACTGTTGAATGTTTATCGCTTGTATGACGTTAGCAGGTCTGTTGGTTCTCTGTGTTTATTGCTGCTATTGGATTGAACTTAGACGCTATCAGACTAGGTTATCATTTGGTTAGGGTTTTATAGTCACGCTGATCGTGCTATTCAACTAAGAATAAGGAGAATGCGAGATTAATTCTCAGCAATAGATAATTATGGAAATAATTAGAGTGGAGGTTCAAGGATCGATAATGAATTGAAGTGGATGTTAATCGGATTCAAGATTTATCCACATTGATTTCTCATTTTATTTTGTTGCTAGTTAATTTTAGTTTGTTCGTAAATCTACTTGAAAACCCCCCTTGTTATTAGGTTTCTAAATCATTAGAGTCATCTAGGTATTGATTCACGCTAGATATTAAACTTGTCCCTGTTTCCCTGTGGATACGAACCTTACTTCCCTTCTACATTTAATTGTAAAAGAGAGTAGGAGAAATTTTATCTTTAGTCGGGTGCGGTGCACAACGACACATCCGCGCCCGCCAGCCACACGCCTTACATTGATATGCAAGCGACATATATGCATTAGCTCTCCATCAATCGACATGTGGCATTTGAATTTTGAAACAACTTGAGAAGTTGACATTTGGCGAATTACTTGTTGAAGCGACACGTGGGATCATTTTTCGAGCTTTGTACACACATAGATATTTACTTTCAATTAGTACCGCGCGAAAAAATTCTACGTGAAAAGCAAAATCTTTATTTAATCGCAAAACCATATTATTATCCACAAAAATATACCAATATAGCTTAGCATTATGTGAAACTAATAAATTCCTATATCTAGTTATTAAATTTATACACGTTCAATAAAAAAAAAATTAAATTGTTTATCAGATATTAAGTACTCCCCCCCCCCCAATTTTATTATGTGCAATGCGTCTCATAATAACCTGGTGAAATAGAACTCCTAATCAACTAATATAAAAGTTCAATTGTAAAATCTCTATTTTAAAAGTAAGGTAAAACCAAGAAAGTTCACAATGAAGTCAGATCGATTAACTTATCATATACTACCTCCTTTTCTTTTTAATTGTTATACTTTGACATTTTACACTATTCACAAATTTCACTTTGACCATCGTTTGTAATTTATACGTGAATAAAAATATAGTCATGTGGGATCTTATTAGATTAGTCTAAATATGTATTTTATTAATATGTAGTTTTTATAATTTTTACAAATACAAAACTCGAGATATTACTCCTCAAAGTTTTGCGTTATTAAATGCGTGAAAAGTGCGAGTGTAGCAATTAAAAAGAAACGGATGGAGTACAAAGTAATATCTCCCTAAAATAAATAACAAATTCTAACCGCTTTTGACCTATATATATTATGACCCTAACTTGACCCGAGGCCCACATACACCCCAACCATATTTTACCCGACCTGCATTTACCAAACCTGAAAGTCACTCACTCGCCTGTCGGACCCGTTGATATGTCTAATGACTAATGGTGATAAGGTTCTTAAACGTTAGTAATATATTATGAGCATATATTGTATGATTCTTTAATATGTATTTTGCAGCTAGCTCCATATCTTTTATATTAAAGAGAGTGGTTTCTCGTGTCTCTTTTGAATCTGTACCCGTGTCGGTATTTCATTTGTTCTCAGTCAACTTAGATAAGGCATCTCCAATAATGTACATATGCATGCTCTTAAAAATTACTTTCTCCGTTTTCTATACTTGCATCATATCCTTGTTATGGAAGTTGCATAATACTTGCATCACTACTTCAATTGGCAACAAGTTTTCTCTATATATATCTCTCTCCTATCACATGAGTTTCCTCTTTACCTCTCTCTAGTATCACATGAGTTTCCTATTTATATTGCTCTATCTTCCTCCTCTTCGCATGGACCTTAAAAAACTATGTGCCAATTAAGCAAAAAATAAAAAAGAAATTAAGGAAGTACATTGATCTTATGGGCCGTTTGCATAGTGGTGAGAAATGGTGGTAATGATAATACATTTAAGTGTAAAATTGTAACAGATTTCCATGAACATCTATGATAATGCTACTATATCTCAAAACATATATTTTCTTGCTATGAAATCTCTACCATTTATTACCGCTTGGGATGGTGGTATTGAGTGGTAATGATAATTCATACTATAAATCACGTGTTTTGAAATGAAGTTTTATCACCATGAGTATGGACATGAGATTTTCATACAAAATTACACTAAAATTCGTTACAATTAACCCCATTTATTACCTCCGCCTCCCAAACAAATTGTCATAGTTTTACTTATTAAAAGTTTGTATATACTATAGTTTCTAGGAATTTAACACAAGTCCTTAATCTATACTAATATATTAAAAGGCAATCTGAAACAAGGAACGGTGCCACGTGGCGCTCTCCGTTATGATTTTTTAGTCCATGAAATTCACATACAATAAAAAAAATGAGAAAATGCATCGTATAAGATTTGATCCCGTGACTTCAAGCTCATATATTAAAACCTAACCACTAAATCAAATCATATTTAGTGTTATTATTTTAAAGTAAAATATTAATAAATGAAAAATATCATTACTTGGGCCGTAGCTCGGGATTACAAACTAATTTTTTAATAAAAGGAGCTACAAAGACTCTGATGTTGATGGAAATAGATCTCAATGATGGATAGTTGGGTACAAACTCCTCCGCATGAATTATTTTGACCAACTAAGCTTAACACAATTCTTTCAAAGTTTTATAGTAACAATTAAAGTAAACTCATCAGTCATCACCCTACCTACCCAAGTTAAGAACATTGTGAGCTGGTCGAGATTTCAATTTTTTTTTATTCTCTAACTCTAAAGTCTATATGTATAATGTATGATTGAAGAATTTTCATGACTTGAATTCATGTCATAAGGTCGCATAATAGTTTTTCTTTTACTTCAAAGCGTCAACGATCAGAGAATCAAGCCATTTAGGGCAGTTGTAGTTGACCTCTTTATATGGACAGCATTTCAATAATTATTTTGTCTTTCCAATTTTATTCTAGTATTTGTAGTTTGGGATAGTGGGAACACGATGAAAATTGTCGGAACTCAGAAACAAAGAAATTTAATTGGTATATGATTCAAATATATGAAATTAGAGACGATACAATGTTTCTGTATAAGAATACATGTAAAATTAAAGTAGGTAATTAGTTGCACAATTTGGTGAAACGCATGAAGAGCATGACTATCTCATAAATCGATTCTTGGATCTTATCTAGTAGATCTATTATTCCAAGAGTGATAATTAGCAAAATCTATTGAGATAAGTATTACTATTAAACAACTTTGTCAAACCTTTTTATCTTTATTTTATGGATCAGCTCATTTCTTTCCCACTTTAAATTAATTAATGTCTTCTTTTCTGTTTAGAATTTGTGAAACAGATCAATCATTGTACATAAAATATATGTTAACCATGTCGTAACGTTGTCCCCTCATGTAGACATAGCCAAAGAATTACTACAAGGAAAGCTAAGCTTGATGTAGTACAGTAGTAGTCAGATCTCGATTTGTATCTTATAACTTTGAGATTATCGGATCAAAATAAACTAAAATTGCATTAGCAATATGGGTAATGTATAAAATATATAAAATACAGATCAATAGTAGAAAAATACAGGGCGAGATTTAGTCGTTCACAAATAGAATGATAATCATTTTTAACTCTTATATATGTCATATATTTTTGAACAATTTATTGTTAACTCTGACACATAATAATCACTTTCATTATTTGTGTGTCAATAGAAATGTATAGTTGGTGCTCTTTACGACCTACCATACAATCCATGGAAGTTTGTTCAATGCCTACTTAGAAGATTCTCTTTAATCGTAAATAGTGTCAAGATTTCAAGTGAGAAAGATAAAAAAATACAGAAGGAGTACAACAAAGGAAGGCTCGAATTTGCTATATAATTTGTGTAGTGAAGTATAAATACTTAAAGAAAGATTGAACTATAACTCGAAAGTACCAAAGGAGAACCTTTCTCTAGACAACCCTCCCAAGCAAGTTTGCTCAGAGCCTACTTACTTGGAAAAGCAATTTCCTTTAGTTCTTTAAGTACACGATGTCGATTTTTTGAAAAAGTGACAATTGCAACCTATTGCTACGATTTTTCTAAAACTTCATAAACTATAACATGCTACTATAAATACTTAAAAATTCCAGTAACATATTAAATATATACTAAAACTATTTTTAAACATACTTTAACATACTTATAATCACAAGAAAACCCAAAACCATAAACTATAACATGCTACTATAATTTTTCAACCTTTAAAACCCTAAAAATCCATGCTTTGATATTTTTAAACCCTAATTTAACATAACAAGTAAATCTGAAATTTTCTAACTTCATTAAACAATTTACATAACCTTATATTCATAATCAAATCATCAAATCATAACTTTTAAACATAAACTTATTAAAACAAACCCTAAAAATATAAACTTTGCATTAAAATAACTTGAGGAGGAAGAAAATAACCAAACAAAGAAGAGGAGGGAGGACTCACGGCAACCGAAGGGACGCCGGCTTCTGCTGGTCGGCGGTGCTGCGCTGCTGGCCGGCGGTGGTCCGGTCTGGCGGCGGCGGTCTTTGCACGAAGGAGGAGCGAAGGCCGAAGAGGAGAAGAGAGAGAAAATACGAGGAGGGCCGAAATTTTGGGAGAAGGAGGAAAGAGAAAATAAGTGTGTGGGAATTTTGGGTTTTGGGGGATTTATATAGTTTAAGGTGATTGGGCTCAAATTAGTATTTAATGATTTGTGAGTTGGGTGGTTGGGTTCCTCATACCCAATTTAAAATCTTTTTCATAATCCAAAAGTGTTTTAAACTTTTCAAATATTTTTCAAGGCATGACTAAATAAAATGTTTGACTTCCTTTCAATCATTAAATAATTTCATTGACTTTCAAATAGTCAACCCTTCAAGAATTAAATCGTTTAAATACTGAAACCTACTAAAATATATATAAATATACATTAAAATATATTTATAAAATTCATAAATTTACGGGGGATTACAGTCTACCCCTCTTAAAAGAGCGAAAACTCACACCTTTTCAAAAAATTTGACTCAACTTTCATTTGGGAAATACTTGTGTCACACATGTGCACATTTTTACCAACTTTAAAACCACTTGTGTTACTCATGAACACCCTTTTCTATGCGGAGAATCTATTTATTTTGTACCAACATGTGGAAATTGCCAAAATAAGCATAAAAATACCATAAAATAAGGTAAAAAAAAAAAAGCGCGAAATTCTATCACATTCTACCCCCCTTAAAGAAAACGAGTTACGCCCTCGTAACTCACATCAAGGAATAAATCTGGATACTTCTTCTTCATTTCATCTTCAGCTTCCCATGTTGCCTCTTCAGACTCAAGGTTAGACCAAAGCTCTTTCACGATATACACATCCTTATTGCGTGTACAACGCACCTTCTTATCGAGAATTCTCAGAGGCCTTTCCTTATACATGAGGCTACTATCGATTTGGATTCTCTCAGGCTCCAAATTATGACGCTCATCGGGAATATATCTCTTGAGTTGAGAAATATGAAACACATCGTGCATTTTCTCAAATTCCATTGGTAATGCCAACTTATAAGCTACCTTCCCAATTCTTTGCAAAATCTCATATGGGCCAACATATTTAGCACTCAATTTGCCCTTTTTCCCAAACCTCATCACGCCCTTAGTTGGTGATACTTTCAGAAACACTTTATTACCTACTGTGAACTCATCTTCTCTTCGCTTTAAATCAGCATAACTCTTTTGACTATTTTGAGCACTGAATTCTAACTTTGAATCAACTTGACATTACGGATGTCTCCTCAATAAATTTTTTCCCCAATACTATTTTCTCACTAAAATCATTCCAGCAAATGGGACTTCTACACTTCCTTCCATACAATGCCTCAAAAGGAGCCATCTTAATGCTCGCATGATAACTATTGTTATATGAAAACTCAATCAAATCTAATTGGTCTTCCCAACTACCTTGGAAGTCAATAGCGCACGCTCTCAACATATCTTCTATAGTCTGGTTAGTCCTCTCAGTCTGACCATCGATCGCAGGGTGAAAGGCAGTGCACATCTTCAATGTTGTTCCAAGATTCAACTAGACCTTCTGCCAAAATTTCGAGAGGAAATATTAAATCACGATCTGAAATAATATATGTTGGTACTACATGCAGTCGCACCACATGCTTGATGTACGTCTTCGCAAGTTGCTTCTTCTTCCATGTTTCTTTAATTGGAACTAACACGGCGTACTTCGTCAGACGGTCCACAATCACCCAAATCGTATCATTGTCGTTCCTCGTCTTCGGCAAAGCAGTCACAAAATCCATCGATATGGTATCCCACTTCCATCCAGGAACCTCTAAGGATTGAACATTCCCCATTGGCCTCTTAGTTTCAGGGAACAAGTTGATATTAACTCGCTTCTCTTCCTCATTGCAGTTGTGGTCGTAGAAGGTTATCCTCGGTGAGGGGATACCAACCTCGACGGGTAGCACAGCTTCGCTCCCATACACCAGGTTGAATGATGTCTATCCCGTGGCTTCTTTAACCGTTGTCCTTGTAGACCATAGGATTACGGGTAGGTCATCGATCCACGAACCTTTCGCTCCCCCGAGCATTGTCTTTAGCCCTTTTAATACCACCTTATTAGCTGCCTCTACTTGTCCATTGGTCTGGGGTCGACTTACAGCTGAGAATCTAGTCTCTATGCCAAATCGAGAGTAGTATTCCTTCGTTGGTCCGTTGTTAAATTGTCGACCATTATCAGAAATGAGAGCTCGAGGGACTCCAAAGCGTGTGATCAGATTCCGTCAGATAACTGTTGGACTTGTTTGTCAGTGATGGAGGCCAGTGGCTCGGCCTCGACCCACTTGGTAAAGTAGTCGATAGCTACCAACATGAATCGTCGTTGCCCCGACGCGGGAGGAAAGGGTCCCAACAGATCCATGCCCCACATATAAATGGGCAACGGAGCTTGAATAGTTATCAAAGGGCTGGCAGCTTGATGAGGTAGGTTGACATGCATTTGGCACTCTTTGCATTTCTGGACTAAGCTCGAAGCATCTTCTTTGAGTGTGGGCCAGTAATATCTAGCTCGGAGAGCTTTTGCAGCGATGGTTCTTGCACCCTGATGACTCCTACACAGTCTCTGATCTATTTCTCGAAGGACATAGTTACCCTCTTGGGGAGTTAGACAGCGCGGGAGAGGAAGGGTGAAAGATTTTCTGTAGAGCTGGTCGTTGTGATAGATGAACCATCGAGCATGCTTCCTCACTTTCTCAGCTTCTAAGTCGTCAGGAGGCAAAATGCCATCTCTTATGTACGACACTATCCTGTCCATCCAGGTTGGACTCCTGTCGAGGGTTGCTATCCCCCTGTTGATGCTTGGTGCTTTGAGTACTTCCCACATTATGGGTCTGGGTGACAAGTCCTCTATGGAGCTCGCCAACCTTGATAATGCGTCTGCCTGCTGGTTCTCTGATCGAGGGATGTGGATGATGGTGAAGTGAGCTAGTTCTGTTACTTTTTTCTTAGTTTTCTTCGGTACATTTTCATGTTGTCTTCCTTGGCTTCGAACTCCCCCGTCACCTATCCTACGATGAGATGGGAATCCAAATGAGCTTTGATTTTTCGAACCCCTGCGGTTTTAGACAATTGCAGACCAAGTAGAAGAGTCTCATATTCGGCTTCATTATTCGAGGCAGTGAAGTCGAACTTAACGTCATACTCAGTTCAGTTCTTTTAAGGATCGAGGACCAATAGTCCGGCGCTGCAGGCAGCCTTCGACGATGACCCATCGACGAATAATTCCCAGGAGCCCTCTTAAGTGGGCTCGGGTCTCGAAGTGCATTCAGCGATGAAGTCTGCCAAGGCTTGAGCTTTGATGGCTCGACGGGGCTCAAATTCTATCCCATAGTCTGATAGCTGGTTAGCCCAATCTGTCACCCTGCTTGATTGGTTCTTCCCCTCGATAACCTTTCGCAAGGGTTGGCTAGTCAGTACTCTGATGGGGTGTGCTTGAAAGTATGGCATGAGCTTTCGCATAGCGATAACCAATGCAAAAATCATTTTCTCTATGGAGGGGTATTTTGCTTCTGCGCCTCGAAAGGCGTGACTTATGAAATAGACTGGATGTTGATTTTCTCTCGTTCTGCGACGAGGATGGCGCTAAGGGATCGTCATTTCGACAACCAAGGGATCGTCGTGCGGGGTCTGTATGGGTCGATGGCTGTCTTTGAAGGTCATGGTGGGGCAAGCTGCGGATCGGGTCATGTCTGTTGTCCCATGTTTCAGGGTGTAAAGGTGTTTCTTTCGAGAGCGGCTGGTTAAGCCACCCGAAGCGTACCCTCCAGCAATGACATTGATGAATCCCGTGGTCTCGTCGCTTCTGGATTCTTTTTCCTTTCGAAGCTCTTTCTTCTTCTCTGTTGGATTTTTCAGATATCGGTTCAATTTCCCTTCGTCTGGCAGCTTGTCTAGTGCACGCTTAAGCTCTCTGCAGTCGCGAGTGGTGTGTCCACAATCGTGGTGATACTCGCACCAAAGCTTCTTATCCCTCCGGCTAACTGACGTTTTTATAGGGGTGGGCTTTGGTAGGGTGAACTTCTCCTTGATATCGAGGTATATCTCCCTTCAGTTGAGGTTGTATCGAGGGTCATAACCATTGTCGTCCATTCGTGGCCTCTTATCCCGCTCTCTTCGAGGGACGTCTCGAGGAGTGTCCACTCGAGTGGGATAATCGGACATTCTTTTGTTGGGCTCTTCGTGGGTCTTACAAATGTCGGAAGCCTGTAAGAACTTCTGCGCGAGGCTCATTGCCTCGGAGAAGGTCGATGCTTCGCTTTCCACTAGCTTTAGCTTGAATCGGCTACAGGGGTATAGGCCTGATATAAGGGCAGTGAACACCACGCTATCCTACAAATCTGAGACTTTCAAAGACTCCTTGTTAAACCTCTTGATATACTCTACTAATTCTTCATTCCTTTGCTGTCTGATAGATATCAGGTGGATGCTGGTCTTTCGATGTCCTCTTCTAGCTATGAAGTTCTGCTTAAACGCTGCTTCGAGGGAGGCAAAGTCCGAGATACTTCCGGGGGGAAGCTCGGTGAACCAAGTAAGAGTCAGTCCCTTCAGTGTTGTGGGGAAGAACTTACACCATGCAGCTTCGTTCCCCGTCTGCACACTCATCTGTGCTTTGAAGGCTGCCAGATGGTCGATGGGGTCTGTAGTCCCTCCTTAGTGCTCAATGGGGGGAACTTTGACTTTGCGCGGGTTAGGAGTCTGCATTCATTGAAGGGTGTGATAAAGCCTAAGTTACCGAAGTGGGCATTGGATCGCTCACTAGGGCCAGCCTTGCTGGATTCCTCTTCCTCATGCCTCCTATCGTCCTGTTCCGGTTGTTGAGGGTTGTCCCGTCCCCGGCTAGGGTTAGGGGCGGTCTCTCCTTCCTGCCTTGACAGGCTAAAGTCGTATCACCTTATCAAAAATAACCTAAAGTCCACTAACAAGTAGTCAGGGAAGTCAGGATCGAATCCACAGGGAGAAAGTTATATTATTGTATCTGAATTCTAATATTATACTAACTAAATCTGATGAAACTTGGTGTGTGACTAAACTAATAGGCAAATGATAGAACTAAATATGAAGATAATAATCAATTAATAAAGAACTAGGATTATGGATCACTATGCATACAATTCAGGAAATCAGAAACGAATAATAACTACCCAATAAGTCAATTTATCTAGGGCACATGTAATTTCTCTCGAACATTACCTCCCTCAAAGATCACCTAGCCGCTCTCGCATGGTCAAGGATCACTATGCCTAATGATTGAAAGCCTATACGAAATCTCTCCTCTCGAAGTAGATTCAATATTGCGATAGTAGAAGTGCAAAATCGGGCCTAATTCATAAATCTAGCATGAACGATTCAATCACAGGAAACAATTGAAATAAGGGGTAATTATACTAATCTATCAATCCCTCATTGCATACATAGATCCCCACAATCCTAGAAATAAAACTACTCACTCATGTTTAAGAATCCAATAACAAATTTCATATAAAAATCCATGCTTTGAACTATTGCAAATAACTAAGAAACTAATCTAATCAATAATAGAGAAAGCAAATAAATATGAAGAGAATAAAGAAGAAGATTACCAAATTAATGAACTATATTAAACTTGCGAATAATCCAAAGGTTCAATCTTGAATCACAATGAAGAGTAGTAAAAAAAACTAGGGTTCTTGAAAGAAACTATGAGAAATAATGACTAAAAACCAAGATTCCTAATAAATGTTCTAACTTTTCTATTTATACTTAGTGCCCGAAAATCATTAAATGAGTGCGCGGAGTCAGTCGCCCGATCGGGCCAACTAAGCCCGATCAAGTCGGGCACCAAAAAATAGTAGCAGCACTTAAAGCAGACCACGCCCGATGAGGTCGGGCAGCCTCGCCCGATGAAGTCGGGCCATGCCGATGTTCAGCGCTCAGCTCAGCAGCAGCTTCATGCGTATGCACGCTCTCCTAGCGCCCGATGCTGTCGGGCTGCCTCGCCCGATGGTATCGGGCCATGCCAGCCATTAGCGCGCAAGACTCAGAGCAGCAGCTTCGAACACTCTCGCCCACGAACAGGCCCGAGGCTATCGGGCCATCTCGCCCGATCGAGCTGGACACCGAAACAACTACCGGGCAACGTCGTCCGATCGGGCCCGCAACAACTTGATCCAATGGCAACTAACGCCCGATCGGGCTTATTGAGCCCGATGCCATCGGGTTGAAGCCCGATGCTTCCTTCATTGGCTTCAGACGCCAAGGCTTCACTTCTTCTTTTGTCCAAGGCCTCGGAAAGTATTCTCGGGACCCCGAAACTCATCATAACTTCCTTCGAACTTCTCCATTCGATTGTAATGGTCGGATAACAGCGGAAAATAGGGAGATAACTCCCTAAAACCTGCAAATCAGACACAGAACAGAAAACCACAACTAGATAGAGAGAGTTAGCATAAAATGGCTCCTAAGGGCACCATTGATACACATTTTAGCTCAAATACAGGGGGAAAAACACTATATAAAAGCATCACATCAAACTCCCCCAAGCTAAACCTTGCACAACAGGAATAAGAATAGGATTGCTTCACCCCTCAGATGGAAAAGTTTAAACTCAATTATTTCCAGCTCAAAATCATTCAAGCAAGCAAAATTCAAGTTCAGTTGCTCAGATCACCTGACTACCAATCACTAAGTAAACCATCAAACGCAGCGGCCCTACATATCGTGCAAATCTTGAAAAGGTGCTCACCGAGGTGTCACTCCTCTCAATTTTGTGGCAAGCAAAATATGTGCCCGATCGCTCACCAACCCAACCATAATAGCCCTTCCCACTCACACTCTCATGTGTTTAGAAAGGTGTAATATCTCTCATCCTAATCAGGTCGACTCAAATAACAAACTTAATCTTCGACTTTGGCATATTGACTCAGTATTATTCCAATAAACAATCAAACACGTGCTCAAAAGGTCTTTTTCAGGGTTGTAATGGGGCTCGGGTAAAGGTACGGAAATTATTTAGGAAATGTGGTGGAAAAGCCAAGAAAGGGGAGCAAAAAAAACACTAGTAGGACTAAGTGTGGTCGAAACAACTCCCATGGCAACAACAACATAACTAAGATAATAACCAACTCTTGAAATTTTACGAACCAACCAATAATTGTCATTTTCAACATAATTTCTAACACTTTTGATAGTTAACGAATGAAGATCATAGAAATTTTTCACTATCATTTTTTTTCTTCACTTTATTTTTCTTTTTCTTTTTCTTTCTTTTCTTTGTACCAAAATATCATTATTTTCCAACCGTCCTACGGAATCAACCACACAATATGATATAAACTCAACAAATGCTCCCCCAAGCTAGGCTTGGGACAATAGTCATTGCAAAGGCTCAAGGTGTGTAATGTGGTTTAATATAGATCCAAAAATAAGTCATTAGGCTCAGCGGGGCTAGGGGGAAAATTTCATTAAACAACTCTGAGGCTTAAAATTAGACGAATGAACGCCTCTATCACAGCACATGCCTAAAGTTACTAGAACTCAATGAGTACAAGGCCAAAACCAAGATAAGAATGCTACGAGGAACTAACACACAAGAATATATCGGATATAGAGATAAATCCGAGGGCTAGAATGAATCCTCACAATCTAACCAATTCAAGCATGCAGTTAAAATAGGCACTTTATCATCAAAATTCACTCAAGATCAAGGCAGTCAAAGATCACATCACAACGTCTCAATTACAAATGCCCAACTATCCAGTATAATGAGTTAAATCATTTTTTTTCAAAGCAAGTTCGGGGCACAGGGAAGCAATCAAACTATTCGAATTCAACTCGTATTTTTGTGTTTTTTTTTTCAGCAATATTTCATTTTTTTGTGATTTTTCAATTTTTTTCAAAGCGATTAAACTAACTTAACTATCCTAAAAAAAAACAGTAAAACAAAAAGATAAACACTACTAATACTTACAGAAATCCTCCCCCAAGCTGAACTTGGCAATGGCCTCATTGCAACAAGGGAAAGGAAAGGGACATGGACATCGGCCGCCCATCGGCTGGATCGAGAAGTTTAGTAGCCACATGTTGGACCACCTCTTGCGACCCGCGTTGAACCGGGAATGCTAGTGTGGTGGTCCTCTTGTAGATGAATGCGGTGCTCATTATGATCGGGGTGGATTCTGTCAAGTCATCGGTGCTATAGCCAATGGTCTTTTTGTGAGTCTCGTAAGACCTTTAAAAAATGCTCATCACCCGCAATAGACTCGACAAGCACATCATGTGAAATAGCACGGGAGAGGGGGTAAGAGCGGCAATCATGGATCGGTTCATCTATAATATCAACTCTATAACATGACTCCTCTAACATTGAGCTTTTAGGTGCATTGTTTAGGCTAAACATGACCTTATCATCCCCCACAGTTAGTGTCAGTTTCCCACTCTTAACATCTATCACCGCCCCCAAGGCGGTATGGAGGAAAGGTCTCCCAAGAATAATGGGTGTTTGAGTGTCTTCGGCCATGTCTAATATAATAAAGTCCACAGGGATAAAGAATTTACCTACTCTAACAGGAACGTCCTCTAATATACCTAGGGGGTATTTCACGAAACGGCCGACCATTTGCGAGTAATGGTAGTACATTTTAATTCACCCATGTTCGGTTGCTTACGAGATAGAAAGAGGCATGACACTCACACTGGCACCTAAATCACATAAAGCTTTGTCAATAAATATGGTGCCAATGTGACAGGGGATGGAAAAACTCCCTGGATCTTTCAATTTAGGTGGAGACTGGTTTGTAGAAGAGCGCTGCATTCGGCGGTAAAAGCCACGATCTCCACTTCATTGAGAGTCCGCTTCCTCATCAACAGTTCTTTCAAAAATTTAGAATAAGCGAGGCACTTGATTTAATAATTCGGTAAAAGGAACCTGTTACTGCAGATTCTTTACCACCTCTAAAAACTTACCATGCGGTGGTCGAGTTTCTTCTTGAGCATCCGCTCGGGGAATGGTAACTTGATCACCGGAGGCACGATTTTCTCCTTAGTCACCTCCTTAGTCTTGTCTGCGGCTCCTTGCTCTACTTGAGGTTCGGCATCCTCGGGCACTCCTTGTGGTTTTGGTGATTCCACCTCTAGCATTGCTTGGGAGTATCGTCATTGCATTCCACTGCGAAGGGTGATAGCATTGGCGGTGTCCCTAGGTTGCATTGGTTGCGAAGGCAAGGACCCGGATGGCCTATTAGCGGACGGACGGCCAGCGAGCTATTTGTGACTCCAACATCTTATTATGTGTCCCTTGCGGCTTATTCGAGCATGCGGGCTCTCAAATTGAGACTGGTATACGCTTGAAAGGAAATAATACCTTTCTGCATCTGCAACATTAAACTTTTGAGTTCGGCGAATAGCCGGGTGCGGAGGTGGTGTAGAATGATCTTTGTTGAAACCGAGTTCTCTCGATAACCGGGGAGGAGCTTGTGGTTGATATTGTTGTTGTTGAGGGTAATGTTGTTGTTGCGGATTCATCACGTTATTGCTCCTATACGAGAGATTTGGATGATCTCGCATCCCGGGGATTATATGTATTGGAGTAGGGATCAAACCGGGGCTTGTGTGGTGACCGTAATGCGTGCACGGGCTCACTAGAATGTGAGAGAGAGGGGCACTCTTGAGAGTTATGTCCAGCTATCCCACAAGCGTCACGAGATGAAAGCATTGTACCCGAAACACTAGCCATAGCATTGACACTCATATGAGGAGAGGAATTGTTACCTAGCTTCAAAGAATCAATCTTACGGTGAAGAGCGGCTAGTTGTCCTGGTCGATAAAGAAATGGCTTCAACATCATGTTTACCTCCCTTTGTCATAGAGGAACGAATAGTAGACGCTTGGTGAGAAGCTAGTTTCTCCAGAAGTTCATGTCATGCCCTTCGTCTACACCTTTATCCATGAAAAACCCACTGTTGCTCCATCGATTACCCGTCTCGTATCCGCATCAACTCTAGCGTAGAAAATGTGGCACGAATACCACTTGTCAAAACCATGATGGGGGTAAAGACGTTGCAGATCTTTGAATCTTTCCCAAGCTTCATATAGTGACTCTCCAGGATCCTGGGTGAAAGTCACTATCTCATGACGCATATCTGCAGTCTTTTGGTAAGGGTACCACTTGATGAGAAAAATCATTGAGAGCTCGGCCCAGGTGGTGATGGTGGAAGGCGGCTTATTATACCAAAATAGAGCTTTGTCGCGAGAGAAAATCCAAATAAGATGAGTTTCATCTCACCAAATGTAACACCCGACTTGCTTACGAGTAGCACAACATTGTAAAAATCGCTGCGAGTCTTGATTTGGGTCTTCGGATGGTAACCCTAAGGCAAACTGGTTATTCTGAACCATATTCAGAACATGAGACTTAATTTCAAAGTTTGCAGCAGCAATAGTAGGCAACCGTACCCCAGTGGGCACATTATCAGGAGATGGTTGTGCATAGTCTCTGAAAGTCGGTTTAGCTTCGTCACCCATTCTAGCAGTAATAGGTGATACAGGGAAGTCTTGTTGTGGTGAAGATGGTGGAGAAGGTGTCTTTTGGGAGGGTGTCCCTGCAGACAACTTGGTTTGCTTAGTTGTCTTTTTTGAGTCTACGAGCGATCTTTTCAATCTCCGGGTCGAAATGGAATGAGATGCGGGGATTTCAATTTCCTACTCATACATCAAAAACACTAAAACAAACGTGAGATGCTCCAAAGAACAGGTGTTCTTCGGAGTAGAGGTTAGTGTAATACTATAATTCAGATAAAATAAAAATAAACCGTCTCCCCGGCAACGGCGCCAAAATTTGACAGGCTAAAGTCGTATCACCTTATCAAAAATAACCTAAAGTCCACTAACAAGTAGTCAGGGAAGTCAGGATCGAATCCACAGGGAGAAAGTTATATTATTGTATCTGAATTCTAATATTATACTAACTAAATCTGATGAAACTTGGTGTGTGACTAAACTAATAGGCAAATGATAGAACTAAATATGAAGATAATAATCAATTAATAAAGAACTAGGATTATGGATCACTATGCATACAATTCAGGAAATCAGAGACGAATAATAACTACCCAATAAGTCAATTTATCTAGGGCACATGTAATTTCTCTCGAACATTACCTCCCTCAAAGATCACCTAGCCGCTCTCGCATGGTCAAGGATCACTATGCCTAATGATTGAAAGCCTATACGAAATCTAGCATGAACGATTCAATCACAGGAAACAATTGAAATAAGGGGTAATTATACTAATCTATCAATCCCTCATTGCATACATAGATCCCCACAATCCTAGAAATAAAACTACTCACTCATGTTTAAGAATCCAATAACAAATTTCATATAAAAATCCATGCTTTGAACTATTGCAAATAACTAAGAAACTAATCTAATCAATAATAGAGAAAGCAAATAAATATGAAGAGAATAAAGAAGAAGATTACCAAATTAATGAACTATATTAAACTTGCGAATAATCCAAAGGTTCAATCTTGAATCACAATGAAGAGTAGTAAAAAAAACTAGATTTCTTGAAAGAAACTATGAGAAATAATGACTAAAAACCAAGATTCCTAATAAATGTTCTAACTTTTCTATTTATACTTAGTGCCCGAAAATCATTAAATGAGTGCGCGGAGTCAGTCGCCCGATCGGGCCAACTAAGCCCGATCAAGTCGGGCACCAAAAAATAGTAGCAGCACTTAAAGCAGACCACGCCCGATGAGGTCGGGCAGCCTCGCCCGATGAAGTCGGGCCATGCCGATGTTCAGCGCTCAGCTCAGCAGCAGCTTCATGCGTATGCACGCTCTCCTAGCGCCCGTCTTTGTCGGGCCGCCTCGCCCGATGGTATCGGGCCATGCCGCCCATTAGCGCGCAAGACTCGGAGCAGCGGCTTCCGAACACTCTCGCCACGAACACGCCCGAGGCTATCGGGCCATCTCGCCCGATCGGGCTGGACACCGAAACAACGACCGGGCAACGTCGTCCGATCGGGCCCGCAACAACTTGATCCAATGGCAACTAACGCCCGATCGGGCTTATTGAGCCCGATGCCATCGGGCTTAAGCCCGATGCTTCCTTCCTTGGCTTCAGACGCCAAGGCTTCACTTCTTCTTTTGTCCAAGGCCTCGGAAAGTATTCTCGGGACCCCGGAACTCATCATAAATGCCTTCGAACTTCTCCATTCGATTGTAATGGTCGGATAACAGCGGAAAATAGGGAGATAACTCCCTAAAACCCGCAAATCGGAACACGAAACGAAAACCACAACTAGATGGAGAGAGTTAGCATAAAATGGCTCCTAAGAGCACCATTGATACACATTTTAGCTCAAATACAGGGGGAAAAACACTATATAAAAGCATCACATCATGCCTCGAACGTGCTCGATGTTCGTTTAAGACGTCGTGAGCGTCTCGAGTGCCATTCCTGAGGGACCGCTCATTGATGACATGCCGAGCGTCCCCCCTACCAGCGGGCGCTTGAGTCAAGACCTGGGGAGCTCGAGTCGAGACCTGGAGAGCTCGAGTCGAGAATTGAGGAGCTCGATTCGAGACATGGGGAGTTTGCGCATTGGGTTGTGGATTGTGCCCATTCTGCCCCTGAGTTGCTCGAGGGATATGAGGTTGATTGGATGTGCCTTCGCCCCCGTTCTGGAGGCTGTACACGAGGGCTCTTAGACTCCGCTCGAGGTTGTCATTGAGCCGTTCCGCCAGCTGTTGGAGATCTTGCCGGGTAACGGGATTGGGACTTGGTTGCTCATATCGAGGGGCCTCGACGCGAGGTAGTACGATCCTCTCTCGAGGCTGTCCTGGATTGACAGCACTGGCTGCTTCTGCTCGACTTCCTCGATGATGTGCTGATGTCTTTCTGAGAGTATGGGGGCCCTGCGAGGGTCCCCTACTGTTTCATCGGCTACCTCGGGGGGAGGGGTTCTCCCTCGAGGCGGCGAGTTTGGGGGCTGTTGGCCTCGGCGTGTTCTTCGAGCATTGGCCATGACTTTTAGTTTGGCCATCCCCACAGAAGGCGCAAACCTATTTCGAGTAAAAAACTGGTGAGATGGGGGACTAGTCAAGATTGCAGGTCGAAGACCGTTGAGGGCGACCAGATGCTCAAAGAGTGCTGCGAGACCTGCAAAAATGAGAGTTAGATTACCCCGGGGATGTTTCCGGGATAGCCCCTCCGACGCTCAAGTTAGTTACGGAACTTAGCGATTAGTACTGAGCAGTTGGTCTAGAATTCATTACCTCAATAAATGGGCAACTGTTTCCAATTTATAGGCGTTGGGATGTGTGAAAGGCGCTTGCCAGGCTGGACCAAGGTCTGGGTTGGGCCAGCGCCTTTGGTCTGGATGGCCATTTGAGAATAGGGCACAATCTTGTAATTTCACCATAGATTGGGGGCCCAGTGTTATATTGGGCTCAAATACTACATTTTGCTCATCACCCGAAAATAATCACACCTTTGGATTATTGCATAATAATCCCACCTTTCTACCCTAACTTCCTATTTTAGTCCCTATGACCGATAACCGGTTGAATAGATTAGAGAGCAACTCAAACCCAATTCACCACCATTTCCGGTCTACTTAACCACCGCCACCCACCATCTCCTCCCTTTCTCTTCCACCTTTTTACCCACTATTGCCATTCGACCACCACAAACCACTACCGAAACCCCCACCACACAACCACCTGGCCATCAAAGCTTCATTCTTTGCCTAATCAGCATGATCTTGGGCGAAAGAAGGGAGCCGAGGTTGGAGGAGAGAGAGGGAGAGAGGATGTGGGAGAATTGGTGTTGGTGTTTCTCTGCCTCCACTTTTCGTTGGTGTTGTTGCGCCATGCATGGTGTTGTGATCATTTCTTGTTGTTGTGAGGAGGGAGAAAGAGAGGCAGTGAGGTGTGGTTGGTCTGTGGTGGGGTAGAAGGGAGACATGAGGGATGGTGGTTTGTGGTAGTTGTGGTTAGGGTGGTGGTTGGGATTGTTGGGTGGGTCGCCGCGGTCATTTGTGGGGGTGGTCGTGGGTGTGGTTGGGGTCGTTGGGCTGCGTCGTGGTTGTCGTGGGTTGTTCTCTAGGACACCAACTTCTTTCAACAGGTCACATACCAAAATGAGCAGATAGGGTAGAAAGGTGGGATTATTATTGAATAATCTAAAGGTGAGATTATTTTCGGCTGATTCGCAAAAGGTGGGATTATTTATGTCCACTTTCCAATTTTAAAATCCACATTAGACTTTTTCTTCAAGATAATCGAATTACTTAGTGTCGAAATTTAAGAAATAATACCCTAATAAAAACCTCAAATAAAATTTTTTCCTCCATTTTCTTCTACTTTCTAGTTCTTGTTAAATGACCAAAGCAACTTTCCAGCAAAGATTCAGTGTCTATAATCGAATTACCTATGGTCATTTATTGATCTGTTTAGTTCCTCCTAAATGGCGATTAAATCTTATTTGCATGTCCTCTATAATTTAAGGTGATACTCCATTGTATTACTCTTGTAATTTCAAAGTATCTTTTTATTTCTTGAATTGTAATTGGTTTCCCACTAGTAGTAATTAAAATTAGCATCCTATGATTGATTTCAATCTATGGGCACATGTTCGAAATCAAGACCGTGTATTTTAAATGATATAAAGCAATCTATTTTAAGCCATTGATTTAATATGATTCTTTGCTTGATTGATTCAAGGAACAATATTGTAAAAATCTTTCCTAATCCGAAGGATTGTAATTATAGCGGGCACCATAGACGCGTACCTGTTGACACGACCCGAGACCCGGTTTCACCCGAAGTGACCACCCGAATAGAAACGAAATCCGAAATGACCCGATCCGAATCTACCCGATTCGAAGTGACCCGAAAATAATGACCCGAACCGACCATAAAATAATAATGAAATAATTTTCACAAACATTAATTTATGTGATTTATTTATTTGCTAGAAAACAAAGCCGACCTTACCCGAATCGATCGATGACCCAAACCAACCCGAACATATTGGAACCGATCCGATGTTGACCTAACTCATCAAACCCGCACCCGAGACCCGAACACAAAGTTGACTCGTACATGACCCGATCCCCAATAACCCGACATGTGCCCGACCCGCGTGACCCGTTTGCCACCTCTAATTGTAATTGATTTACTAATTCCTTTTTCGTAGCTATGAAGATTATGCCACACTCCTTACATTGATATGCAAGCGACATATATGCATTAGCTCTCCATCAATCGACATGTGGCATTTGAATTTTGAAACAACTTGAGAAGTTACATTTGGCGAATTACTTGTTAAGCGACACGTGGGATCATTTTTCGAGCTTTGTACACACATAGATATTTACTTTCAATTAGTACCGCGCGAAAAAATTCTACGTGAAAAGCAAAATCTTTATTTTATCGCAAAACCATATTATTATCCACAAAAATATACCAATATAGCTTAGCATTATGTGAAACTAATAAATTCCTATATCTAGTTATTAAATTTATACACGTTCAATAAAAAAAAAATTAAATTGTTTATCAGATATTAAGTACTCCTCCCCCCCCAATTTTATTATGTGCAATGCGTCTCATAATAACCTGGTGAAATAGAACTCCTAATCAACTAATATAAAAGTTCAATTGTAAAATCTCTATTTTAAAAGTAAGGTAAAACCAAGAAAGTTCACAATGAAGTCAGATCGATTAACTTATCATATACTACCTCCTTTTCTTTTTAATTGTTATACTTTGACATTTTACACTATTCACAAATTTCACTTTGACCATCGTTTGTAATTTATACGTGAATAAAAATATAGTCATGTGGGATCTTGTTAGATTAGTCTAAATATGTATTTTATTAATATGTAGTTTTTATAATTTTTACAAATACAAAACTCGAGATATTACTCCTCAAAGTTTTGCATTGTCATGCGTGAAAAGTGCAAGTGTAACAATTAAAAAGAAACGGATGGAGTACAAAGTAATATCTCCCAAAAATAAATAACAAATTCTAACCGCTTTTGACCTATATATATTATGACCCTAACTTGACCCGAGGCCCACATACACCCCAACCATATTTTACCCGACCTGCATTTACCAAACCTGAAAGTCACTCACTCGCCTGTTGGACCCGTTGATATGTCTAATGACTAATGGTGATAAGGTTCTTAAACGTTAGTAATATATTATGAGCATATATTGTATGATTCTTTAATATGTATTTTGCAGCTAGCTCCATATCTTTTATATTAAAGAGAGTGGTTTCTCGTGTCTCTTTTGAATCTGTACCCGTGTCGGTATTTCATTTGTTCTCAGTCAACTTAGATAAGGCATCTCCAATAATGTACATATGCATGCTCTTAAAAATTACTTTCTCCGTTTTCTATACTTTCTCCGAGGCACGCTGAGACAAGGCGTGAAATTGTGACGTTTAGATTACTTTTCTAAGTGTAGGACGCTCCTCATTTTCCGAAGAAGGCCCAAGGTCGCCCTTCGGAGGGGCTAATGAGCCCCTGCATCCGAGAAGGTATGAGGTGTTGACACTTAGTTTATTTTCCTAAGTATAGGACGCTCCTCGTTGGGATGAGGGAGGTCCAAGGTCGCCCTTCGGGGGGGCCAATGAGCCCCTGCATCCGAGAAGGCGTGAAGTAGTGATACTTAGTTTATTTTTCTAAGTAAAGGACGCTCCTCATTGTATGAGGGAGGCCCAAGATTGCTCCTCGGAGGGGCTAATGAGCCCCTGCGTCTGAGAAGGCACAAGGTAGCGATACTTAGTTTATTTTTCTAAGTATAGGACGCTCCTCGTTGGGATGATGGAGGTCCAAGGTCGCCCTTCGGGGGGACCAATGAGCCCCTGCATCCGAGAAGGCGTGAAGTAGTGATACTTAGTTTACTTTCCTAAGTAAAGGACGCTCCTCATTGTATGAGGGAGGCCCAAGATTGCTCCTCGGAGGGGCTAATGAGCCCCTGCGTCTGAGAAGGCACAAGGTAGCGACACTTAGTTTATTTTTCTAAGTATAGGACGCTCCTCGTTGGCCGAGGGAGGCACATCTTAGAGGGCATTGAGTTGTAATACTTTGTTCATTTGTCTAAGTATAGAACGCTCCTCATTGTCCGAGGGATGTCCTAGCTGGGCATCCCGGGGTATTTAAGTCAACTGCCGAGCCGGTATGACTTTCACTATGCAACCGAGGCCCAATGAGTCTATATTCATCAAATTTTCCTCAATAGTGTGGCCCAATTGGATGTTTGCTCATGAAAGCCCATATAGAGAGTGGGGACCGAGGATCTTCCATCCTTCTCTATATAATGGAGGAAGAGGAATTCATTTTCTCATTCCATTCATTCAAAGCACTCCTTGTCTCTATCTCTCTAGTTTATCTCACTAGAATCGGATTCAGCTTCTTCCTTCGACCGGTTTTCTTCACTTAAGGTACGCCCGACTTTCCTTTCTTTTTCTTTTCTTTTTAATAAAGGCCGACGGCCGACCCCTTTTGTAAGTAAATAATGGGGTCTGAGTCGGAGTCGGGTACCCCTCCCTAATCTCCTCCCATGTACAGATTGTCGGAGGAGACTCAGGGGGTAGGAATAACATTAGTGACGACAACAGCTCGTTGCCTCGACCCTTCGGTCGTTCCCGATGCGGTTCTCCTTTCGAGCCCGGCCTGGTCCTATGTGGAAGAGGTTGAGGGAGTCATGCCCTACCCTTGGGAGGTGCAATTCACTCATTTCCGCCAACCAACCGCCCCTGAAAATCGAATTTTCGCTCCGATTAATTGGCGTGGGGCTAATTGTTTAGGCCCAGTCCTAGGGCCAGCCCATCATGGGCAAAATTACCAAAACACCCCTACTCCTAGGGCCATCAACCCTCCACCTGCTGGAGTTGACCTAAATACCCTATTTTATTGGAATTCACAACCACTATAAATAGTGCTTGTCCCATCAGTCAAAAGGTATTCAATTCTCACCTAAAAAGCTAGAGCATCTCTCTCTATAAATACTGCTTTCTCTCTCTACCTAAAATACTGACTTGAGCGTCGGAGTGGCGTTCCCGGAAAAACCCTCGGGGTAGTTTTTCAGTGTGCTTTGCAGGTTTACCGGTGTCAAGACCATCTCAGCATTCAGTTGGCATCCCCTTCATCTTTACTTAAAGTTTCTTGACAGAAACAGCTGCAATAGAATGAAAATCTAATTGTAAATTAAAAGGGAACTAATTTTCTTGGGGGAGGGTTGATATTAGTACAAAGTTTGGTATAAAGGGAACTTTTTCCAAGCGAAATATTATGTAGTGTTCGGTCTTATTACGAAGCTAGTAGTTGTTGCACTATCTTTGTATATATATTTTAAAATTTTCTACGTTCTGCATTGATTCTATTGCTAATGCATCTCACAAAGGCAAGAAGTAGTTAAGGAATACATCAACAAAATTAGTATAAATGACAACCAAGCAAAAAATTAGCCTCTGCAAACTAAATAAAGTTACACAAGGAGACAACAAAGCTGAATTAAATAACTTGAAGGTCGTAATTTATTTCCAAGAAGAGAGAGAGAGAGAACGAGAAAGGTGAACGATACAAGAGAGGAGGAGGGGAAAGAACCTGGGTGACTCTAGTCTGTATTTTGATTGGTTTAACTTATGGGCTGGGATAAGAGCACCAACATTGTTGGGCTTTATACCTCCCCATTACAATCTCTTTAACTATTTTTTAGCTTCTCCAACAACAGAGTAGAGGTGTCAAAAACTAAGCCGACCCACGGGTGAACCCGTACCCGACCCAGACCCAACCTGTTCCGAGCCGAGGGTGGAATGTTGAAAAGCCGACCCATTCCGATCCAGCGCCTACCCGTGCCTAGTTGGACCCGTGCCCAGTTGTAACCGTGAAGAACCACCCACACCCAATCTGTTTTCGACCCAAAAATAACCCGCACCCAACTTCACCTGCTAATGACCCAGTTAAACCCACCCAGTTACTACCCGACCTAGTCACCACTCGGCCCAGTTACTACCGGACCCAGTTCCTACCCGACCCAGTTTCTACCCGACCCAGATTTACCTGACCCAAATTCATTCCGACCCAATACAACCCAACCCAAAATCATTATGACCCAAACTTACCCGAGCCAGATTTACCTGACCCAAATCCATTCCGACCCAATACAACCCAACCCAAAACTATTATGACCCAACCTTACCCGACCCAACCATAACATGTTAAATTTTTATTTTGTATAATACTATAATTACACTTTTTCAGAATGAGTCATGACTTATCTTTTAATTTTTTATGCTTTTAATTAAATTGAGTTTTGACTCTTAAATCTTAATAATCCACAATTAACAAGTTGTAGATTAAAATGCAAAAAAAACTTAGTAATTACTTGATTATTGAATTGAAAAGTGGATTTGAATATGAGTTGTAGATTAAAATGCAAAAAAACTTAGTAATTACTCGGTAATTACTTGATAAGTGAATAAAAAAGTGGATTTGGATTCGTAATTACTATTAAAGGAAGTAATTACTAAATTGCATTGGATCTCCGATCTTGTAAGGAGTAAGACAAATAAATTAGCAAAAATGTAAACTTTCTTATTTTCATTATTCATATACTTTAATGTTTACAAAATATCAAGTATTTACAAATGAATATTTTAAATATCAAAATGAGTAACTAAAATATCAAAATATCAAAATTATGGACTAAATCAAAATGTATACAAGTAATTAAAGTAACAAAGAAGAACACCAAAAGCCCCGGCGAGTAGCAACAAAGAAAAATTCCAGACGACTAACAACCCGGAAGCATAACAACGAAAAACGGCCCAGAAGAACAACGAAGCAACAGCCCAGCAGCTCAAACACTGATCACCCAAACCCAGAACCCAAACCCATAACACAAAACCTAGAAACACAAACCCAGAAACTCAAACACAAACCCATTAACAACAAATAAAACCCGAACATAAAACCAGACACAAAACCCTAAAACAAACCCAGAAAATCAAACACAAACCATGAACAACAAATAAAACCCAAACAGAGACCCAGACACAAAACCCTAACACAAACCCAGAAACTCAAACACAGACATGATGAACATAAATAACGAACACAAAATTCCAGATCTCAAAATAATTAAATTAACATATATAAATTATAATGAACACATAATTTCAGATCTCAAAATAAGCATAAAAAATAAACACAAAATTCTATATCTCAAAACAAACATAAATAACGAACACATAATTTCAGATCTCAAAATAAGCATAAAAAATGAACACATATTTTCGGATCTCATATAAACATAAATAATGAACAAATAATTTCAGATCTCAAAATAAGCATAAAAAATGAACACATAATTTCGGATCTCATAATAAACATAAATAATGAACACATAATTTCAGATCTCAAAATAAGCATAAAAAATGAACACATATTTTCGGATCTCATAATAAACATAAATAATGAACACATAATTTAATATCTCAAAAGTAAGCATAAAAAATGAACACATAATTTCGGATCTCATAATAAACATATATTAATATCAAAAAACTAAAATAAATCATGCATTAGCGTTTACGTTTTCACCTATTTCAGATCTGAAACATGAAAAAAAAAATTTTAAAAAAACATGCAATTCCAGCAGATCTGCAAATCTGGACCAGCACATAATAACTCACAATCACACATCAAGCTGATCTTCACTATTTCTAAAAAAAAAAAACCAAAATTAGAAAAACTTACCTAGAAGCGACATGGCGTTTTTATAAATTAAATTTTTGCTTTTTTTCCCCCAAATCTTCAATTTGTTACCTTTTTTCTTCAAATTTCGTCAGATCCTCGACTCTTTCTTCATAGCGTCAGCTTTTTCCTCAGATCTTCACCGCTAGAACTCGCAAGTTAAAGAGATAGTGAGTCAGTGAGACTTTCAAAGAGACAGTGAGTCAGTGAGATGAGACTTTCAAAGAGAGAGAGAGAAAGAGATAGTGGGAGAGAGGGGGCTAAGAATATTAGTGTTTTCAGTTTTCACTCGGAAAAAATGAGAGAGATCTGAGAGAGAATGGGAGAAACTGAGAATTTTAGGGTTTTTTTCACTCGCATATAGAAAGAGAGAGAGATATCTGAGAGAGAATGGGAGAAACTGAGAGAAGATTCAAGATTAGGGTTTGGAAATTGGCGAAATGAGGGGGGGGAGAATTAAAAAGAGGGTTTATATAGTAGGGATTGTAGGGTTAGATTTTAGGGTTTTTAACTTAATCTCAACCGTTGGATGATTTATGTCAAGGGCTGAGATTTACTAGAGTGAAGAGTCTAGAGAGTTCTAAAGTTAGAGAGTAGGAGAGTAAAGAATTGAAGGGCTCATATTTGCTATTCTCTAATCAATGGTCTCAATTCATGATCCTTGATTTTTTTTTTTTGACCAATGAGCATCAAGAGTGACCAAGTACATGGATTTCAAAATATCAATGGTTGAATTTTTATCTTTCTCAAATCAATGGTTAAGTATTCTAATTTCTAAATTTATAATTCTAGTATTGATTTGTTTAGTAATTAGTAATCTACTTAACTTCCTAAACTAGTATTATTATTAGGAATTAAAAATTATAAACTTTAGAAGTTTAATTAGTATTATTAATTTTAATCAAGTTAGAAGATTCATGTAAAGATGATTATGAATGATGTAAAACTGTTAAAACAAAGCTGTAATAGCGTAATACTGATACGTATAGCAACTCAAAGAGACGGAGAATCAAATAGACTCGAGACTCCTAAGTCCTATGTTAGTATGTTACTATCTTTTAAGATCAACAACTGAAATATCAACGATGAAAGTCGATCAATCTAATGATGCTTCGATTATTGTTAACCGTGTAATAACATCGAGCCCTATTTTGTATAAAGAACCCCGTAACACGAAGGATGAAAGACGATCAATCTTTTGATGGTTTGATTAATGTCAAAGACAATCAATCTTATGATCATTTGATTTATGTGAATCTTAACTTAATGAAAGTCGATCAATCTAATCTAATGATGCTTCGGTTATTGTGAACCGTGTAATAACATCGAGCCCTATTTTGTAAGATAAAGAACCGCAACGTGGTTTTCCTAATGTGTAATAACATCGAGCCCTATTTTGTAAGATAAACAAAATTCACACTTTTCATGCTTTGTGATTATACTTTATCACTTCATGTCTCCATTTTCATACAATCATACTTTAGTCTTCAACTCTACATATTATTAACTTATTATATCAAATATTCTAATCTCATATTTTCATTTCTTAATTTCTAATTCTTTAATTCAACTCATCTTTTAACTCTTTTTGTTGTTATATAGTGACTGAGTGAGAGTGAGTAAGTCACTAACTAACTAAATGTCTAAGTTTATTGACTCTAATCAATAATCAGTATGGACTTATGCCTTATGGTTGTTACTTGAATACTTGTTAGTTGTCACAAATCCAAACTAGTAGTACCAACGTAACTCTAACTATTAATCATGTGATCATTTGATGATTGATATTTGAATATTTGATCATTTTTTTTAATGATTAAATTTAATAACTTTAAATCTTTAACGTGCATAAACTATGTAATAATGCAATTATGCAAATATGCAATCATGAATAACCCAATGGCCAATAGCCAATAATATAAGTCTTAGTTTAGTAACTTTTTAAATTAGTAATATAAGTATCAATGTATCATCACAAAATTCACAATGACTCAATCACATGTTAATTGTTATAACTTCCGCCTTCGTAACTTAATATATACTTCCTCCGTTCCAAAATAAGTGAAACACTTCTCTCATTTATGTGAGAGCTTTTTGAGACAAGTGTTTCACTTATTTTGGAACGGAGGAAGTATAATATAATATATGAAAACGCCAAAACGACAATTGTAAAAATTAGACTCTCCAAGAGTCTAAGTCCGCCCGAAGGACGGCTAGAGCCAAACAAACTCCACCTAAGTTATTCCGAAAGCCAGTTGAAGCCGACCCAACCGCACCCGATGACGCCTTGTTTTGAGAGCCGATTTGTTCCGACCCAAGTCATCCCGAGAGTCGATTTGTTCCGACCCAAGGTAATACGGCGCCGGCTTGAGCCGACCCAAGTCCCTCCGAGAGCCGATATATTCCGACCCAAGTCCTTTCGACAGCCGATTTATTCCGACCCAAGTCCTTCCGGGAGCCGATTATTTCCGACCCAAGTCATTCCGAGAGCCGATTTATTCCGACCCATGTCCAGCCGAGAGCCGAGTTCATATTTTTTTACGTTGTTATATTTCTATAAACCCAAAAAAAATCTCATAATTATGGATCACATAATCCAAAATGGAAATAATCCAAACTCATAAATAATCCAAATATTACACCCAATAAATATATATTATCAAATACTTATAATTAGATAGGAGAGAGAAAAAATGTTGGGATAGAGAAAAAGTAAGAGAGAAAAATTGTTGGATAAGTCCGACAATGTGGGTAATTAAAATAAAATTGGGAGGGTTCCCTTAAAAAAAATAAGAAATAAAATTGGGAGGGTAAGGAATAAAGTTAGTGGAAAATGAGCTGGAGGAAAGAGAAGGTGAGGTGACTAAAGGACGAAGGAGGAGAGGAGAGAGAAATGTGAATTTGTGCGGAAGCTCAACAATGTCGGTGCTCTAATAGTTGCTTGGAAAATCATCACTCTAGGGGTCCTAATAATGCATTATCCTCATAGGGCCGAGAGTGGATATGGGGTAAGTAAATGCCTATAAAGTTAACAGTTCGTCTTGTAAGAGACCGCCTACTTTTAATTTAAAATTAGGCAACGGTCCAAGCCCAATATTAAGAAGAGAACGAACCACCTGCAAAAGCTCCAGACTAAAAGGGAAATAAAGGAAGGAGAAAAAAAGGGACGACTAGGTTGGTGCGAGATGTCTACGTATAATATTGGGTTAAAGCGAGATGGAATGAGATTGTAAGGAGAATATATGATTGGGTTTGTCTAATTTTGAAATAAAATTAGACCTCCTATTCTTATTACTTGTGAAAAGCTAATCACAATTTGGAAACATAGTGTAAGCCTGTTTTTTCTACTTGTTACCTTTAATCCAGACAATGCATAGCAAGTTTTAAGGATGCGTTATCTTCACATAAATTTGCTGAATTAACCTAATTTTAGCATATTTGTTCTTTTTCCTATAAAAAAACCCATATTTGTTCTTCAATTTATAACTTATTGTAATCAACCTAGTCGATAGCAACTTTTCTAAACCCATTATTCGTGAAACTTAATTTTTTAGTTGAGACAATGCACAAACAAATGGGTCTATTATGATAATATTTTGGGGGTGTTTGGCAATTAGAGTTTTGGAGCAATTGTCCGTTTTTTGGGGAAAATTTTACAATAGCCTTCTTTAAAAAAATGCTACCATAATACTTTAATGTGAGCCAAGCATTTGTACACGTCAGCAGTAGTTATATATAATTAGATACTATAGATAAAGTCAAATAAAGCAGTTTTGACTTTTTAAAATTAGTTATAGATAATTTCCTAAATTATATTCTATGGAATTCTGAAATTAATGTTTTGTATATTGAATTTGATATGATATACAAAAATATCAATTACAATTTCTGAAATAAACTTTATAATATAAGAAATTATTTATGAATGAAAAAATATGACAATTTACTTCAACAATATTTTCCTCCATAGCCGCCACCACCTAGCCACCACTACTTCACCCCCACCCCTGCACCACCGAGCCTCCCCACCCCCAGCAGCCGGCCCCCCCACCCCACCCCTCGCAGAACGCAACCGGCGGCCCACCCGCGCCCCTCGTTACTTCCCCGCCGCCCCTCCCCCTCGTCTCTTTCCCCGCCGCCCCTCCCCCCTCGTCACTTCCCCCGTCGCCCCTCCCCTCCCTCGCCACTTCCCCCGTCGCCCCTCTCCCCTCTCCTCTCACTTCGTCGTTGCTAAACCCCCGTCGCCCCTCCCCCCCTCTCCTCTCACTTCGTCTCTGCTAAACCCCCGCCACCCCTCCCCCCTCTCCCCCTTCGCCCCTGCCCCCGCCGCCCCCATTCTTTTCCCTTCCCCGGTAGTTCCCCCTGCGCATTCCCCACCCCTTCTTCTTCTTCTTCCATGTTCTCGCCTGCTCTCGAAATTTTAAAAAATAATTCTTTTTTCCTCCTTTTTTAGGGAAAAGTTACTTTTTACTTGTTTTTTTTTTTTTTTTTGAGGGGGAAGTTACTTTTCACTTAAAACCTGCTAAATATCAATTTTTGAATTTATAAATTGCAATTTAGAAAATAACCCATAAAAAATTTTGAAAAGTAAAAAATTGCAGTTTAGAAAATAACCCATAACTAATTTTAAAAAGTAAAAAATTAATTTAAATACATACATTCAGATTAGGAATATAGAGTATGTGAGTATATCCATAGTAATTAGCCATAAATGTCATCTGCTGACGTGGACAAATTTGTGGCTCACATTAATTTCTTACGGTAGTTTTATTTTCAAGAAGGCTATTATAAAAACATCCGTTTTTTGGTATAAAGCCAAACCCAATCACCAAAATGCGCTAAAATTCGAACCACAAATTGTTGCATCTACTAATAAAAGAGGATTACGCAGAGCAGAGCAGAGCAACAGCAACAGCAACAGCAACAGCAACGGTCACCTCAACTAACTAACTATGCTTACCGCTGGAGTAGCAGCGTCATCACCACGCTTCTGCGCAATGTCGAATCTTCAATCACCGCCATTGTTAGCTTCTAGCGGAGCTTCATTTTTATCGCCATTGTTAGGGTTAGGGTTTCATTCTCTGAAATTCAACTCAATTATCGCTCGGAAAACGAAACCGCTTTCTATAAGAGCTGCCAAAACAGAATCCAAGGGAGTTTCTTTAGGGTTTAGAGCACCTGATTTTCAGGTTTGTGTTTTTTGTTTCTGTGATTTTTGTGCACTTTCGTTCGTTTTCTTTATTTTTCATCGAGTAAAATTGTAAAAAGTTTGTTTTCTCTCTCTGTTTTCGATCGCATTTACTAGCTGCTGGAGCCGTTAACGGGGAAGATATGGACATTGCAAGATTTTGAAGTGTATCCTGCTTTATTGGTAAACATTTCTCTTTCAGTTTCGTTTTGTTGTTGTTGTTGTTTTTGTTTTTTGTTGTTGTTATTGTTGTTGTTGTTGTTTTTGTTGTTGTTGTTGTTGTTGTTGTTGTTGTTGTTGTTGTTGTTGTGCGATAAAGTTGCTAATTTTCACCAATTAGAGGGAGGGAGAGACAGAAAGTGAGGGGGTTTACTAATTAACACAATGCACTTAAGTATAAGTGGCATTGTGTATATACGTTGACACAGAACTGAGAACACAACTAGAAAGAAGTCAAGAACAACTCTTTTGTGCCTCAGTTTCAATGGTTGAAAGGAATTTGTGATGAATGAATGTCATGGTCTCGTCCAGTGTAATTTTTTTATCATTTTGGACCGCTAGACTGTCTCACATATACCACCGAGGAGTTCGTAGGCTATGCTTACTAGAGATTTGCCCTATCTCTGCCACTTCTGAATCAAATTGCCCTCAGCACATCTACAATTTTATGATGAATTTATTTCTAAGCTTCAAGATGTTTCTTCCAAGACTGAGAAAGCTTTAGTAGGGGGAATTAGTTTCCAAAGTGACGCTTATCTTAAGTAGGTCCAAACTGAATCCTGCTTGGAGAATATACACCCAATCAGTTTGCTCATAAGCTATAAGAGACTTGATCTTTGTTCTCTTGTCCTGAAGTTAGATCAAGTGGTTTGGATTTTTTAAGGTTACGCCAAATTACGTTTGTCACATTAATATCTCTTATTTAGGATACACTACATGGGTCCTAGAAGGTGACAATTTCTGATCAACTTATCAAAGTCTATGTCTTATTAATTCTACTTGTGTCCCTTATCACTTTCCCAAATTCTTCTCAAGTGAGCTTATCCTCGTATATTCTTATGAAATTTTCTTGGCATCTCTCCTCATCAGAGCCTTAGATGCTTTACATAAGATGAATAAATTACATGTTTTCTCAAACATATTATTGGTTTTGTTTTGCATTGTATTGGGTGAAATGTGAATCAACAATAACCCTTGGGAATGTATGACCATTTTGTTACATTACAAGGATCTGCTGGAGTATTCATTTTTTAACAAGTGAGCTGACTGTTCAGGTTATGTTTATCTGCAATCACTGCCCATTTGTCATACATTTGAAGAAGGATTTTGTGAAGCTTTCAAATTTCTATATGAAGGTACAAGATTTTCTAGGATCATTCGGAAACATTTTCCTTAAGTTGACGCGATTAATGAGCGCATGAGAATGTTATTCTGCAGAAAGGACTTGCAGTTGTTGCAATATCTTCCAACTCTGTGGCTACTCATCCACAGGTTCAAGCTTCAACCGCCTCATACTTAAAGCTTAAAGTTTTGCAGAAGCAAAGTGTATGACTATATGCAAGACATCTGTTCGCAGGATGGACCAGAATTCATGGCGGAAGATGCTAAAGTATATGGTTATCCATTTCCTTATCTGTATGATGAGGTAAACTGTTAACCTTTATGTTCCATCTGTAATACATATAAGCATTGAAATTGTTCATGTTCATTTGTTATCTGTGAACTGATTTTCTAGATTTACAAATTTAATGTAGAGAAAGTAAGTTGTTCTATGGTTTATGTAAGTTCTTTATCACTAGCAAAAATTTTGGTTCATTATGCAGGGTGAGGTTTCTGTGCTACCCCTCTGTATTGCTATCTTGGGTAGCGAATATCCTTGAATTGCACGCAGATCTCTATCCTTGATTTACTTGATCCGATGGTAGTTTTTTTTAGTTTGCACTAAGGGTGCTTCTCACCATAAGGGCGGGTCTCACAAGGGTTGGAGGGATCATAATTGGGGTCTTATATTTATCAGGTTTTAACACTAGTTCAATACTTCACCCCTAGGGGAAGGGAACATAAGACATAAACTTGGCAAGCAGTAGTTATCATCAGCTCTAATCTAATAGGACATATGTGTTATAGATAATGTTGAATATAGCAGACTGCAGACTCTACAAAGCAAGTGAACATGAAGTTAATATATGGGCATAGATTATATGGTAATGGCCTGGATGGCATGCGCCTCACCAAAAAAAGTGAAGATCAGTTATTATTTATTTTTTAACTCCTTTCCAGTCAAATGCATATTATTATATAATCCATTTTCCAGCTATTTGTTCATAATGAAATGTTTGTGCAAGGGAAAGTTGTCTGTAAGTAAGGGTTTACTGATGTTAATTTACAAAATCTTACTATTGAATTTAAGTTTTTCATTCTCTCTTTTGTAATGAATTCATGCAAAGAACATCGTTATAGAAGTAGCTTCGTACAGTTTTCTAAATAGACCAAAATGCAGCAATATAAAACCTAATTTGGTTGATGTGCGAGGAAGTGTGGCCAGAGTGGCAGACCAAGCAGATCTGGATGAAGTTAGTTTGATCCTGTGATGTATTGACTTTTGGGTTTTGACAGCATTCATGGTATCAGGTCTGTAATACATTCCTGTTTCATGATTCTTATAGTGTTATTTAGTCTTTTTTAGTAATCGATAGAGTGATATGCGCTTCGGTGATTCTTGTTTATCTTTCCTTGTGGTTTGTGGGGGAGGTAAGAGTGGAAGAAATACCTATGGCTGAAGAGGCAAAATTTAAAATCTTTATCGTTCGTAATAGGCAGCTTTAGTATTTCCCCTTTTTCTCCTTAACATTTTGGAGGCGGGGTGGTAGGGAAATAGAGATTTGGTATGATACAGGGTCAACATTTTCTTTTTGTAGCTAGATGTAATTGTTCGCGTGTTATATTTTATTATATATCTTTGGACGCATTAATATTTTTTTGACATCTTTTTGACATCGGAATGCCAACTTTATATCTCACATGCATATATACCTCTTCATACCTAGAATATAAAAGCAAAATTCTTGAGAGCTTATCTCCTCTCCTATACAATCTCGTACTTCTTCACTTGTTATTTGGTTTAAAAGAGAACCATAATCTACTGGAACTTCTCCAAACACTTCATTGATCATAACATGGGGCTACTCAAGAAACTTAAGACTTAATGGGTTTCCTTATGTATTTTATTTATCTTGTTAGTTGTTACCCCCTCTTTTATTCAAATTCTATGCATATTTATTGAAAGTTCACCTTTCAACCTTTCTTTATTGTAGAAAAATATAATAAACTGAAAGTTGAAGGTCATAGAAACACAAAAACATTAATTACAATATGAAGCATCTAGAGATCTAGATTTTATCTCTAATGAGAAAATCCCATCCGGAAGTTTGTTTCTCGAGGATTGTTCTTGAGATTGTAATTTCGATATGATTTATTTGGTACAAACTCTTCAATTCCTGGGCTGCTGTTTTTTTTTAGCTTTGTTATAGAAGTGATACTTGTTTATTTGTACAAGTCATATTATTTCCCGTCAGAATGCATGTTAAAAGAAACTTCTTATCAAAATTTCATATTAATCTCCAAATTTCCTTTTGGTATGTAAAAAATCTATCTCTAATGAATCAGCCTAAGGAGAGGGGCAATCTTGGCATTGCATAATTAGTTAGTTTTGATAGTAGCTTGAGGAATAAGTTAGAGATTTAGTAAGGAAAGAAATTTTATAAATAGAGGAGAGTAGGAAAGAGAAAGATATGTTAGAGAATTGATGAGTGTTAAATATGGGTCTGTGCCGCACCCATCACAAGAAGAGAGAGTCCACTTCACAAGACAAAGGAGGTTCCACATCAAAACCATATGGCAATAAGGGGAGTTACCCCTTTGCATTATAAAGGGAACTCATCTCTGTTCTTTTATCAATGTGAGAGACTCACATGTGTTGTGCGCTATACATCATAGCTTCAACACTCCCTCTCACATGTGAGGTCCCTTTTTTTTTTCAATTGGCCCAAAGTAAATTAATGGTCCTAGGTGGCCAGAGTAGATTACTGGTCCTAGATGTGGGTCTGGCTCTGATACCATGTCAAAATAGAATTAGTTTAAAATTGTGTGTATTGCCCTCGCATTCATTCAATCATCAAGGAAAACAAATCCTACAAAATATAGGAAACTTCTTAATACACGATATTCTCTAACACTTTTCCGATCGAACAGAACCACCGTCAGACTCATGCTACTGGCGAGCCTATGACTGATGTCGCGGTTTATCGCTGTCTTGTGGGTCGCTTGATTTATCTTGCTGTCACGCGTCCGATTTAGCTTATTATGTTCATGTGCTCTCTCAGTTTATGCAGGCTCCTCGCCAGAACATTGGGATGTTGCTTTACGTGTTGTTCGTTACTTAAAAGGCTCCCTTGATATGGGATTCTTTTGCGTGCTGATAGTGATCTCTCCCTACAGGGTTGGTGCGATTCCGATTGGGCGGCTTGCCCTCTTACTCGGCGCTCTTTGTCCGGTTGGATAGTGTTTCCTAGAAAACCAAGAAGCAACATACAGTATCTCACTCCTCTGCAGAGGCAGAATATGGGTCTACGGCTGCTGTGACTTGTGAATTAAAATGGTTGGAAGCTTTGTTATTAAGCTTAGGTGTTAATCATCAAAAGGCTATTCCTGTGATAGCCAGTCTTCCTTAAACATTGCAAATAATCCTGTATTTCATAAAAGAACAAAGCATATCGAGGTTGATTGCCACTTTGTTCGCAATGCTATCATTAATGGCCTTATAGCCCCTTCTTACATATCTACCAAGGCCCAGCTTGCAGACATCTTCACAAAGGCTCTTGGCAAAGTACAGTTTCAGTTTCTACTGTCCAAGTTGGGCATTCTTGATCCATCCCATGCACCAACTTGATGGGGGTGTTAGAGAATATTGTATATTAAGAAGTTTCCTATATTGTGTAGGATTTGTTTTCCCAGTTTAGATAGGATTCTTGTACATATATATAGATGATTGAATGAATGAGAAGGCAACACACACAGCTTTAATCTAATTCTATTTTGTCAATGAGTGTTTTAATGAGCTTTTAAGAGTTCATTTGGGAGAGAATCAAGCCTCTCGAAAGCTTGAATATCATTACACTTTGTTGTATTTTAAGTTTATATAAATCAATCTTCTTCTTCTTCTTCCTTAGTTTTTGCCGTTAATGGTGTCTAAGCTATGTTACCAATTCGGTGATTGCATGACGAACAATTTGTACATTGCACGGGTCAAAACACTAATTTGTGCATACTTTTAGGATTCTTGTGGCTTTTTTTTTTCTTTTCTGCAAGTGGTTAATTTGCCTAATTAACTAGAAAGTTATAAAATGAGGAAATGTCAAGATTTGAATACCCTAGTGGCAGAGGATTTTGTATCGTAAAACAAATCCAAAATCAAACTACCAAACTTACCACGAGACAAACGAAAGTGTTAATCCAGGGTCATTCTTTCGCATGGAATAGAAATCTAGACGCGAAAGTCGTGAACTAACAACAAGTTAAGTGGGAGATTAAGGAGAGATTTCTTTAACCAAGAATGGAAACTACAATAATAAACTGAGGTGATAACAATAAGAGAAAAGCGCGTTTAGGGGGTATAGGGATCTGAAACAACCAACATGCCATGGATGATCAAGGGATAATTAGTAGTTGGGATACTGTATTGAATTGGGGATTTGAATGAGTTTAAATCCTCTCTCAAGGGTGCAACATTGACTATAATATCCTTAATTTAATTCAGTAATTATCAAGCCAAAAGTTGAAATTAAAAGTTGAAAAACTCGTGGCTAAGCTAAAAGCCTGTCTATAACTCTCTCACTTGATCATGCTAAAAACCTCTCTAAAACTCGAAACAGTAATTAACTAGAGTAAAACTTAGTTTAATTATATGGTACAGATATGTATAAATTAGGACTTAACCACACATTAACTGTGATCAAATCCTGAAAAGCTCGCGAAAATTCTGATGCCAGACGAGCAGCGCACAGGGGTGCTCAGCTCTAGGTATGCTTGGGAGATTAAATACAACTGCTAGGATGAGCACCATGTGACCTCCAAAAGGTGCAACACTGACGGTCCAATTCTCACAAATAGACAAGACATTTTTCTCTTTCTTATCTATGTGCATCTTTTCATATTGCTGCTTGTCTGAGATAAGTGATTTTATCTAACAATATGATTATTATCTTACATAGTCTCAAGATATCGCGCGTGATTTTGAAGCAGTTTGCACACCTGAGTTCTTCTTGTTTAAAAAGGTACGTACTTTATGAGCTAGAGTTAATTTTTAATTGATCAGCTGTCATCTTTTGTTCAAATGAAATGCTGTGGAGTACCAGCTGCACACAATTTGGTTGATATATTTTGATTGGATTGTTAAACATTGTACTATTATATTAGTACTTCACAACTAGATTAGAATTTGAATTTGGGACAGGACGGACGGAGGCCATTTGAACTTGTCTACCATGGACAATTTGATGACTCCAGGCCAAGTAATAATGTGGCCATTACTGGGAGGTTAGAACCTGTGTCTCCTGGCTTAGTGCGATAGTAAACAATGACTTATACATAGTAATATTGTTCTCATTAATCAAAAATATTTCCTCAGGGATTTGAGTATGGCAATTGACTCTGTTCTCAGTGGTCAACCTGTTAATCCTGTTCAAAAACCCAGGTTTCTTTTTACTACCATTTATCATTGTGTATCTTTCTTCGGGAAGTTCATAATTTGTCATTATAAAATGGACAGTGTTGGATGTAGCATCAAGTGGCATCCCGAGGTGAAGCAATAACCTGATTGACTTTTTATTCTCTCTAGAACTCAGAAATGATAGTATGCAGCTGTAACTTTTGCTTCAGGTCAGTAAATCTAAAATTAGATACCTATCAAACCTTCACGGTGTAGTGAGTTCTTTTTAAAAGATTTGTTGTACTATTGTATTGCAGAGATGGTTGGCAAGTAATGCAACTATTTTATTTTTGGCTGCATCTTGTGGATCAATTGTGTTGATAATAGTTCTAAAATATGATATCTCAGACATAATTATTCTCATAGGTTCGCCACCTTTTATATATGTTTGAAGTTTGAACTGTATCTGATTCGGATGTATATAATTAGTTAATACATTGTGATGTTGTCTATATTATGCTAAATGGTGAAACCATCAAGTGTACACTTGTGTTGCCGAGGTTTATGTAGGTGATTGAAATGCAAAGGCATATGTTGGTCAAAACGTGTTATTATCAGTAATTGTATTGTCTCTCTTATAGTTCCTTGCAGAATCTATGACAAAGAAAACTTAACAAAATTATATGGAATTTTAGATAATTTGTGTTATATAGTTAAAAAGATTTTTCGTTAAAGCTGCTCTAAGCTAAGGTGTAATTAGGAGAATTCCCTACTTATGGTATGCTAATTGAATCATAGGAAATAAGTTTCACGTCAAGGGTCATGCCTAATGACCTCTAGATGGCCTAAAACCTGCTTCCACTAAATTCTTCTTAGGTCAGCTTTTCACTTTTTTCATAATGTTCTCACCTAGTAACATCCAACTCAGGATTTTTATATCTGGAACCATGAATTCATGAACTTAAGCATGTGATCATAATGTAACTTGCGTATTCTCCTTGTGGCATTAATAGTCATAGGTTTTGTAGTTCAAATGTGAAATTTTGATGAAATTGTTTCACTGCTCGACGTGAACTTGTCACAATGATGATTCACATGCTAGCATCAAATGTGTGTTGCTTTTCTTCTGGAAACATAATTATTGACATTTTCTGTCTCAAATATGTTGCTTCAATTTAATGGCAAGTATTGAGCTCACTCAGGCCTAGGCCACAATGAATATCATGGAAAAAGTCCTTGGTGAGCTAGGCAAGTTCAACCAGGTCTCAAAAGTGAGCCAACCTGGGTGGTTCCAGGTTAGAGGTCCTTCTCTTTTCATGGATGGGCTGGGCACAGAACCACCTCAGGCTTGACCCAGGTCTTTGAATCAGTTTTTTGAAAAATTTAATATAATCTAGATTCTAAAGTAGCCATTAACTGAACCAGCTCAGGCCTCAGTGAGGCGAAAATCTGATTTTGTCCTGGTCAGTGGGCCCGCAGATTTGGCTCATGGCCCAGCTTCGCCTGGCCTAGATCTAGTCAGTTTAAGTGTTGCCAGAAAAGGCCCAGCTTAGTGCCTGACCATCCTGGCCTCAGTCCATGGGCTCCTCTATTTGTGGCATAGTAACAGATTTGGTCCCTTGGATATAAGCTCCTTGTGGGTGGAGAACTGGAGATAGCTCGTTTCCATTAAAATCATTATTAGGGTGATATTCACCGAACTGCTACTCAACAACAGATAAGTTCTGAACTTCTAGCGAGTCTTTTGATTCATGGACATTACCGAAATGTGTTTGGCTTTAGTTGCTTCATCTAGAGAGGTGCTCCTATTGCAGCTTTTTCTTAGGAAAGCTGTCAGTAGTCTCTAAAGTCATCATCTCGTGGGTATACCTCTCTCAATTTCAGTTTTTCTGAATTTATATCAAATTCTGTGTCAATTCTCACTGAAACAAGGTTACTTTTACACAATGGCCATGGGGATGACTGATAAGGGCTCAATCATATGTCTTCTTCAGGTATATAAGATTCAGTCGTTCTTCTGCATGGATCGTCTTCAGAAGCAGCTCTGATGATTGCTAAATATGACATTAAATTTCTTTCTGCTGTATCATGGGGAGTGTCTTCCTGTCTTGAGCTCCTTATTGAAATATGTTGCTTTGATTGTGCAGTCTAGTCTAGCTCCTTATGATACATTAACACCTCATTATGTCAGAGCTAGTTATTTGGTTTTGGACTTCTAACGCTTTTTCATATGAAGATTGTTATAAATCAAACTCATGGCTGCTCATATTACTTTATACTTGCTCTTAAATATCTTTCTTTTCAATATTTGCAACTGGAGTGGGTTAAATTCCTCAAGATTCTTAATGTTCTATCCATAATTAATAAGAAACAAACTTAGCCGGCCATATTATACTTCACTATCTTTTACAAGAACTTTATGGGAGTTTCAAATCTAGTTTATAGCTAGTTGGTTGAACCTGAAGGGAATTACTGGAAATAGATACTGAGAAGCTACAACATGGTTTGGAAATTTTGGATGCGGTTCCGGTTTTATGATTGATTGCGGAACGAATTTCTCAGGCAAAGCAATGGTTCATGGCTGTTGCGGCCTACAGTGAGCTCAAAAACCTTTACAGTGAGGTTGTGATGTGTTGATGTGACTGTCATATGATTCCAAAGGGGTAATCAACGGAGCTTCTCACTTTCTGTGTTCAATAATCTAACAAGGTTGATGTAAAAAAAAAAAAAACCTAACAAGGTAGAAGCTACTGAACTACCTTGCTAAGACTCTCTTGGTCGTCAGAGGATGCATGGAGAAACTAAATGGGAAATGGCAAGTTCACAAGAGACTTCCCCAAAATTGGAAATGTGGAATTTCTTGCTCTGGTAAGTTTTTGATGAGTGACCAGTATTGCTTGTTTATATCTTCCATATGAAGAACAGTCAGCAGGATTACGCAAAAATTGATGTTTCACATGGGGTTTGTCGATACGATGTATGACCTGTGGGTGAAATATTATGATGTTAGCTGTATGATACTGACTCAATGGCCATAACTGTAAAGATGTTAGCTAAATGACTTCGTCACACTGAAAAAAAAAATGATATTGGCACCGTCATGCATGTTATTCACATGTGTTCTCAACCATATAAGAAAGGTGTATTGACTATATAATCTATATGTAGTGCAAGTATTTAAGATATTCTTTGGGAGAAGAAGCTGATGCCTACTATCTTCAGTTAGCATGTTAGTTCATGTTACTAACTTCTTTCAAATCCACTCACGTAGGCACGTATACCAAACATTGGTCTATGTGAGCTCTATGGGCCAAGAATGGTATACTGTACATTCTGCTCTTGTCAGGGATTTTGTGGATATTCTAGATAAATATAAATATATACGTTGGACATCCCCTCAAAAAAAAAAAAAATTATACGTTGGACATAATAGTCTGTTTAGTATATTGGTCTACATGGAGTCATAACATACAGTGATGCATTAGAAAATTGATCATACGTGTTGAGTACCACACACCAGGTTCTTACCAACTAAACTACTTGCCATTTGTGCATTAATCTGTTTAGTCATAACTATAGAGATCTACGTGCAACTAACTAGTGGTTTCGAGATTATGGGAATTAGTTACACACTTTGGCATATATCTTAAAAGATAAGAAAAGAAAGGGTAAAGAAAAATTCTCGAGACAAAACTTAGAATTACTATTGAGAGTACCTTATGTAACAAAATAAATGGTATCATGCAAATCAGAAATCTTGGAAGATAAACTCTGACAAGCTGTATCTTCTGATTATGAGTATGTTGACTTTATTGCTTTTCATAATATAGGTATTTTATATACCAAATAATTCTTACAGGATTACAAGAGTGGGAAGACTCCCGTTAGCTTAGGAAAAAAATTGTTAATGGCTTAGCTTAGAAAAAGTATCGTCGACTTCTATATACTCCTGAAGCCTTATGACTTCAAGCAGCAGGAGCTGAATTCTGATGTTAAAATTTTCCATCTTCATGGATTGTCAAGGCCCAGAAAATGCTTCAAATCCTGTGCTATCGAAGTAACTCCAGTTATCACTGGAGAACAGATTTGTTGAATTCTGTGATTCGTCAGCTGGTGGAATCGGTGAATCGAATTCCTGTATCTGAGCTACCGGCTGCCATGTGAAGCCAGAAAAATTAGTGTCTTCTGACCAGAAAACATCTTCTATGAGATCATCAAAAGAGGCCAAATCAGGGCTAATGAAACCTTGATTCACCTCTTCTGTTTGAAGATGTGTATGATGATCAGATGGTACAAGATCGAAAATATCATCGGCTAACTTCTGATACTCGAAATTGTTTTCCAGCCCACAAGAGCTGGATATTGGAGAACCATAAGAAGCTTCAGAAGATGTGTTTGTTGTTGCCTCATTCATTTCTTCGTTGACATTGTCTTGTCCAGGGTTCAAGAACTTGGCAAAAACTGCTGCCATGTCAATATCAGGACAGCCAGACTCAGAACCAGTTGACGACGAGTTAGGTGACAGGTGATTGTCCGAGTGTGGACCCGATGCAGTACTCGAAAATCCCCTGGAAGCCCTTGATCGACGGCTCTTACGACAGCCACCACCAACAGGAACATTCCTAAGGGACCCGCCCTTAGTCCAGTATCTCCGGCACCCCTTACAGAAGTACCTTGGTTGAGACAAACTGTAATTGTTATAGTAACAAAATTTCGTGTTGGACGAAGCACAACGCGGGCAGTTAGGAGCAGGAACAATATGAGCATTACTCCATGTTCTGTCTGTTGTAATTGGCCTTGGTGGTAGGTTATGAAAAAGATGATCATTCGACGAGGTCATCATAGATAAAGAAAGCGATTTCAAGCGAACGATGAAGCGAGATGATAGGAGAGGAGGAGGAGGATTGGTGAGGGAGGAGGGAGAGATATAGAAGATGGAGTGTATATATAAAGGATGGTAATAGGAGGAGGAGAGAGAGTGAGAGTATAAGTGCTGCTAAAGGAGTGCATATGTGCATGTGTGTGGACTTAGAAATGTGGGGCTGGAAGTTAACGTGGGCGGTCGTTCTCTTCGGGCGAGCCGTCAGCGCTAAGGAACAGAGACACGGGGGGAGTGTTAACTATTAATGAATAATGATGTGATATCATGTGAGTTGTGATCCAATCAATTTTCAATTCATGGTTTTTATCAAAGAATTGTATCCACTGGTCGAACTTCATCGTAGGCGTATCTCTCGATATCTCTATAGTCTAAATGTACTTTTAAATAAGATTATGAAATGGGGCTACGTGGCATTAAATCAATGGAGGCTTTAAGTCAAAGGCCCTTGGTTGTTAATTAAGACCATTTTACTCATAGGTCAAGCAAGCAATAAAGCAATGTGGGGTTTTACCGAGTTGGACTAGTAAATTTTAGCTCATCCAAAGTTTGAAAAGGCTTTTAAATTTTTAATATTGGTGTCATATTATTCTACATTTTAAACCAACTTTATACCAGTTCTAAAATGTACATGTAAGGCCATGTTTGGCAACATTGGATGAAATAAATTTAAACGGATAAATTAAGGTGTGTTTTCTTCTAATATATAAAAATAAGTTTAGCAAAAATGAATTAACATTATTAAATAATTTTAGTAAAATTAAGTTCTATAAGAATAAGTTAAGTGTCCAAATCTTTTTTTAGTGGGTCATGTAATAATAAGTGTTATTTTTGTGGCAGAATTCGAGTTTCATTCTTATGTAATTTAAGTGACATTTTTCAAAACTTCAGTAGAATTTTACCGAAATTTAATAATTTTTCAAATATAAGGGTTTTGTGTTTGTATTTGTTATTTGAGTTAATTGGGTAATAAGACAACTTTTGCTTTTGGTTAGTCAAACAAAGACAACCTTTAACGGGTGCAAAGCGAAGACCAACTTAAACACGTGGTGCGAAAAAATAAAGATAAATATGCCGGAGAACGGAGATTCCACCTGAGCCTGAGGAATCTCCATTATTTTAGTATTTTCTTTCTATTTCTCTCTCCTCTTCTTCTTCTTCTCCATTTCTTTTCTATTTCTCTCTCTTCTCTTCTTCTTCTTCTCCAGTTGAACTGCCAACTTCCAACTTCAATCTCAAAAAATTGATCTCCTCTTTACTCTTCTTCGCTTCTGTGCTACATCTTCACGACTTCACATCATCAACAAATTGACGTGTAACAATTGTGGCGGTTGATCTCAGTTTCTCCTAGCTCAATATTCCAAGGTCGCGCCATGGTCGCTCAAACTTCCTGGAACTCTTCTGTTTTGTGGTAAATTAGTATGGAGCGCCTGCTCGGCTGCTCCTGTGGACTGGAAGTAATGCGAGGTTGTGGTGGAGATGGTGTTTGGTGTGGTGGTGCTGCAGTGTTTGGTGCAGAGGATGACGTTGCTAGAGTGGAGGTGGTGTTTGGTGTGGTGAAGGAAGATGATGGTGTTGAGGGCAATTGTGGTCTTTGTAGTATTGTGGGCTAGGGAAGAGGGTGGTGGTGGTAATGCGGGCACGTGACTTTAAGGTTGTCTTTGTTCGCACTCTTGGCCCAAAAGGTTGTGTTGTTCTAACCAATTAACTCTAACAAAAAAGGGGAGGGAATTAAAAGAAAATACTAATATAATAGAGATTCCCTAATTCCGGTGGAATCTCCGTTCTCCGATGTCATTTATGCTATTTTTTGCACCACGTGTTTAAGTTGGTGCTACGCTTTGCACCCGTTAAAGGTTGTGCTGTTTCTTGCACTAGAGCCAAATGTTGTGCTGTTATAGCCAATTAACCCTTGTTGTTTTGATAACGTTTCATATGATCTTTATTAGCGCCAATCTTCAGAGCTTTATTGTTATTTTTATAATGTTAAATCATATCATAAGTATAACAATATCATTTTTATAAGTGTCATTTTTTAACGTATTGTGCTAAAATTATAATTGACGTTCTCCGTATGTTACTCACATTTTTGTGACATTCTTGCACTTAACTAGTCGCAGAAATGAATGATGCGTATGTTTTGAAAGGATTTTTTGATAATAACCACCTTATGTTTTACCTACTTTGAAAATAACCACCTTATACTTTTTTATTTTTATTTTACCACCTTAACTTTACTAACTTTAATTTCACCACCACTTAATGTTTTCCGTCTATTTTTCCATCCAACGTGGCCCCACCTATTGATTTCCCTCAATTCCATCCTATAACTCTATGATTCTTCCATTACTCCTTCTCCAACCTTGTCCAATCTCTCTCAATTGTCAAAATTCTTCCAGCTAAATCTACAATTAGGAGAGAAAAAATTCATATATTGATTTTGTAATTCAATCTACGATGAAATTTCAAAGATTATCCGGACATATCGAGGAGGGATTAAAAGGAAGAAAAGGGGGAAAACAAAATTTTTGGACAAAAAATGTTAAGTGGTGGTGAAATTTAAGAAGTTAGTAAAGTTAAGGTGGTAAAATACAAAAAAATAAGTATAAGGTGGTTATTCCCAAAATGGGTAAAACATAAAGTGGTTATTATCAAAAAATCCTTTTTGAAATTAGTTGTTGTCCTCAATACCTCAATTATAAGCCAATGGGCTTTCTAGAAACAAGTTAGGAAAAGCGGGTATAAGGAATTGGAAAACAAGTGAGAGGTGAAGGCAATGGCAGCATAATAGCATATGCGGCCATATGAAGCGCTGCGCACTCGTGACTCGTGAGTCGTGTGGGATAACTTTGTGTGGCTAATCAAGCAAAAGCTCAACTGTATACTTTGGTTTGCTAATGGCTTATTTTTTGTTCATTTAGAGCTCTAGAATTAAGTAATAGAGTTTCAAATGAGTAATAAGCAATGAGCAAAGAATTAGTATGAAATGTACAATACCTCCGAGTATATAATATAAATTGCACCTAGTCAATAGCAGACCCACAAGTTATGCCCCAACTGAGTGTGTAAAGTTCTTCCACCTTAGGGAGCATATCTGTATCGTCTTTTGTTTATTCATTTATTAATTGTATTAGGAGAATCAAGGGGAGGGCTTTAGAGACACTATCCTATAAGAAGTGAAAAGTATGGCAATCAGGTTAAGGTATCATAAGTAAAAATAGGTTAAGTATACATAGATTAAGCCCAATCGCAATTGAGTTACTTTTTTTTGTGTAAATCTCATTGCAATATTTTGATGTTTATTAGGAGTTTTCGAGTGTTAGTTTAAGAAGCCTCGAGATGATATTGGGGAGAGCATTCATCAGCCATCATATGTGTTGACTCCTTGATAGTTCGTGTACAGAAAAATGTCAGAGACAGTGTTTAAAATTGTTTTGTTTTTTGACGGCAGTGTTTAAAATTGTGAGGGGTAGTTAGAGTTGTACATAATGTTTACGGTTTATCGTAATGTAACTTAGGGTCAAAAGGTTCTTTCATTGAGCAAATTATAACTTTATGTGTCCTTCGCTGATTACTACAGATTCCCTTATCATTCTTTTAACGGTTTGTTTGACAAAACAAAAGTAGTTGTTGTATTGGGTGGAAAAAACTTTGTCTACCCACCGGGTGGACTACTCACCATTAATAAAGACTTGTTGAGGATTGTGGTAATGGAATCCAACTCAACATAATAATTATTTTTTTAATGCACTATTAGTAGTGGGTTGTCTACCCGGTGGGTAGGTGTAGCAATGTCCGTATTGGGTGATAGCTGTCATAGTCCATGGCAAAAAAACTTTATCTACCCATCGGGTAGACTACCCACCATTAATAAAGACTCGTTGAGAGTTGTGATAATGGAATCCAACTCAACATAATTTTTTTTAATGCTCTATTAGTAGTGGGTTGTCTACCCGGTGGGTGGGTGTAGCAATGTCCTAGTCCATGTACTCGATTTTGTGGATACCCGCAAAGTTGGGTACTTACACTACCTAGCTTTTCGGGTCGAGTAGTGATACTTGAATATTTCAGATCGGTATGATTCTAAAACTATTTCTTTTGCCTTTGATATACCTTTGAACATACAAGTTCTTTTCCCTAAACTACTTTTAACAATTTGGCTTTCAAATTTGTAAAGGCAAAACTTTGACTAACTATTTGATGAATTATCTATTCTATTTTTTCAAAAGGATTTTTTTTGATAAACCAACTTATAAAACATGAAATTTGTAAGAAACCACCTTATATGATTTTTTTGGCAAAAAATAAACCTTAAACAAAAATTTTGCTGTGAGAACAAACCTTATGTTGAATTCCGATAATTGACCCAAATTTCCGGCCTTGATCATATCATGTGCAAGGCACATGAATTTTTTTAACCCAAAAAACCTACCTTTTTTTTAATCCTTTTTCCCGTCTGTTTCATGACTTCATCCCTTCCCCAAAAAAACCCAAGCTTTTCTCTCTCTTCTCTCTTTCTTGCGCGTGAAACGCCCAGAAAATCCATGAATTTCTGCTGGAGTTCTTCCTCAATGATTCAATAAAATCAATTGCCTAGAAAATCCAACACGTGAAAAAGTGTTGTTGCACGTTTTTTTCCTCTATTTCTTCCCTCCCCCTGCTTTTCTCTCTCCTGCGTAAGAACTGAAGAGTGTTCCATTGGGTTGTTAGTGTTGTTTTTGGCAAACTATCTGGCTAAAATTAAGAGTTAAAGGTGTTTAGTGAATGAACTAATAATGTAATATAAGACTTTAATGGTGGTCCATCAATTTAAACCAAGGATAATTAACATTCAACCTTCCATTAAACCTGATACAAACAAGCATCATTTTTGTTATTCTCTAGGCTAAACAACAATTATATGAATTCATCCACTCACTATTATATAAACAAGCAGCCCTTTTCATACAATTGTATGAATTTACTGTTATTGGATTGGTATCCTCAACATCTTGCGCAGGAGAGGAAGAACAAAGAGAGAAAGGCAGGAGGTGAAGGGGACGAAAAACATGGAAAAGGGTAAAAAAGTGGATTTTTAAAAGTCACATGCCTTGCATATGACATGGTCAACGCCAGAATTTTGGGCCAATGATCGGAATTCGACACAAAGTTTGTTCTTGCAAAAGAATTTGTGTTTAAGTTTTTTTTTTGCAAAAGAAATTATATAAGGTGGTTCACCACAAATTTTATGTTATATGGTGGTTTTTGACCCAAAAAAAATTCGAAAAAAAATTGATATTTCAAAAAGTACATTGAAAGAAATCTATCAAAATCTTATGTGAATTAGATTATCATAAACTCCTTATCTCCGGAGTGTTCCATTGACCAATATTTATAATATGGATTACAACAATTGAATCCTAACTATGTTAGAAATGCAAACAATATAAGAGTTATGCTATAAAAAGGCTCTATTCTTTTGGACTGAATTTGTCTGAACTGAACTGAACTTAATTTGTCTAAACTGAACTAAACTAAACTCAACTGAACTGAATTGAGTAATACTAATAATCACAAGTAGAGTAATATTTTTATCACCAATGATAATGATAATGATAATGATAATAATTAATAATATTAATGATAATAATATTAATGATAATAATATTAATGATAATAATATTAATACTGATACTAATAATATGCATAATAATAATATTCTTATAAATTGAGTAATATATAATAACATGTAGAATAATAATGATAAGAAGTAATAATATTATTAATAATATTAATGATTCATCGGAGGGAATATTACTTTTCTATCTTATCCTTCTTTCACTAAAAATTACTCTTTTTATCACTTGTCCCCCTTATTTTATATTCAATGTGTACAAAATTACCCTCCAAAAAGCTCAAAAGTGACATTGTCAAAAAGTATCACAACAACAAGATCTGGTTGTGTTAGGAATAATGCCTTGAATCGTGTTATGTCGAGCTATCTACAAAAGGGCGATTCGCGGGAGGTGGGTCGACTCGCGGCAAGATGCCGAGAGCTGACCGCGAGTCGCGTCCCGGCACCGCGACTCGCGCCGGGCGCCGCGACTCGCGGCCAGCGCCGCGACTCGCGGTAGTCGTTTTGCGGGAAACGCGGACACGCGTTTTGGATTTGTTTATAAATAGGTTTTTACCCTAATTTCGTGAATGCGACGGGATTAGTTCATAGCACATCCTGTAATCTGTTTTTCCTCTAAGATCAATAAATCGGTTCTCTCTCGTCCGTGGACGTAGCCAAAAATCCATTGGTGAACCACGTTAAATGCGTGACGTGATTATTCTCAATTTTGCATTCAATATTTGTTCTTTCTCACATCTCGTCATAACAAATTGGTATCAAGAGCTTTGTGTTCGATCCGGGTGAGAAAGATGTCCGGGATGAATGTGAAAATTGATAAATTCACTGGGAGAAATAGTTTCGATGCGTGGCGAGATCAAGATGCGTGCTTTATCGAAGCAACAAGGGTTGTGGGCACCAGTTGGCAAAGAAGTCAACGGATTCGATTCTGCATTGCGATGACCGATTCGGGAGGAGAAGGCGCATTCAACGATTATGTTGTGTCTTTCGACGACATAATTACCGAAGTCGCGGAGCAGAAACCGCTGGCCGGTGCGTGGTTGAAGTTGGAGAGTTTGTATATGACAAAATCCCTAACCAACAAGTTGCTTTTGAAGCAACGTCGTTCGCCCTCGCGTATGCGGAAGGTATGTCTACGAGGGATCATCTAGATAAACCGAATACTATCTTACTAGATCTTCGTAATATTGATGTTAAAGTAGATGATGAGGATCTTTGCTTTAATTCTCGTTAGTATCTTTGCCTTCGTCGTATGAGAATTTTGTGGATTCTTTTATTGTTGGGAAAGATAGTCCTGTCTTTAGAAGAAGTAAGATCTCGCACTTCATACTAGGGAGATTCGTCATAAGGCGTGCGGTACACAGTACGCCGATCGAGCTGCGGGATTAGTAGCCGAGTGGTAATGGACAGGGAATTCGGGGAGAAAATCCAGAAACCGTCTTCTAGGGGTCCTAAATCTAGTGATGTCTGTAATTACCGTAAGGAAACGGGGCATTGGAAAAGGGAATGTCCTAAAAAGAAAAATAAATCTGGGTCTGATGAATCTGGGTCTGGTTCTGCTGCTGTTGCAGCAGAAAATTTCAGTTCTGATGATGATATTGCTTTAGTTGCTAATGAACAAACACATTGCGGTGATGTGTGGGTTTTAGATTCGGAGCGTCTTGTCATATGTGTTTGCGCGGGGAGTGGTTTATGAACTATAAGCGGGTTGATGGAAGTGTTACTATGGCCAAACGGTGAGGTCCGCAAGACAGTTGGTATAGGGTCCATCGAATTAGGACATGTGATGGCAAAGTCTGGTACTTTGAATGATGTTAGGCATGTTCCACAGGTCACAAAAAATCTGATTTCACTTAGTCTGTTAGACAAGAAAGGGTTCAGTTTCAAAGGTGAGGGTGGAGGGTTGTATGTCTACGGGGGTTCGAAGATGATCCCGAAAGGGGTTAAACGGGAGACATTGTATGTGTTGCAAGGGTCTACGTTATCCGAGTCCGGGAGTTGTTACTTTGGTTTTTTGTGGTAGTGTTGAGAAACAGGTGGAGCACGAGGGCACTCTAGGTTGGAGTGGTGGTTCACGTCAGGGAGAAATCCGTCAACACTCACAATCCGAATCTGAAATTCCGTGTTCTTCGTCGTTAAAATCGGGTCAGTCAAATTTGGCTCTTGGTCGGCATGTAAGTTTTGGGAACTCTCCCCAAAGGGACGGTTGTGAAGACATGGTGGGTTTTGCACTGTATGTCGGAGAGGTGAATATTTTTGGGCCGTCCAAGGAAGGTGTTACTTGTGCTAGGAAGGAGTATAAGCAACAAATCCGTTCGAATCGGGTTCCACGGGGTAAGTTTCAAGGTTGCTTGAACTTACAAGCCGGTGTGATTGTTAGTTGCCCACCGGGGGCAAGTCTCGGGGCCTTAGGGGCTAATCTGTGCAGGGTCCCGAGGGGCTAGTCTGGTGTCCTTCAAGAAAAAAAAAATCTGGTTCTGGTTGTTCTTCAGGAACAAATGTGTTTTTGGATGTCTTTCGGGGCAAATCTGGTTGCAGGGAGAATCTGAGCATTGTGTTCAATGCATCTGGGCATTATGTTGAATGCATATGTCATCTGGTCTTCTGGTTAATCTGCTTGTCTGGTTCGTTGTGAGAGGATTCAAGTCAAGGTGGAGTTTGTTAGGAATAATGCCTTGAATCGTGTTATGTCGAGCTATCTACAAAAGGGCGATTCGCGGGAGGTGGGTCGACTCGCGGCAAGATGCCGAGAGCTGACCGCGAGTCGCGTCTGGCACCGCGACTCGCGCCAGGCGCCGCGACTCGCGGCCAGCACCGCGACTCGCGGTAGTCGTGTTTGCGTGAAACGCGGACACGCGTTTTCGGATTTGTTTATAAATAGGTTTTTACCCTAATTTCGTGAATGCGACGGGATTAGTTCATAACACATCTGTAATCTGTTTTTCCTCTAAGATCAATAAATCAGTTCTCTCTCTGTCCGTGGACGTAGCCAAAAATCCATTGGTGAACCACGTTAAATCTGTGCGTGATTATTCTCAATTTTGCATTCAATATTTGTTCTTTCTCACATCTGTCATAACAGGTTGTTTCACTTCAAAAAGTCAGACTGCATCTTCTTTCTCTCTCAAAAACGAGAGTTTCTCTCACTTAAACTGTGAGTTTAGTTGCCGTATCCAAGTAGATAAGCATGCACTCTTAGTTTTCAATGCATTTAGTTTTCTGTTCCTCTTCTCTCCTCTAATTGTGTCTACATGTCTTAAGCTCAAGGTTCTAAAAAGCTTTTCAACAACTTTCTGCATTCCCCTATCTTAGGACTTAGGAGCTTTCGTATGTTGGTTTCTCAACCTAAATCTAGGTTTGCATGGTTAGGAAATTAGCATCTGCAGACTGCAAATGCCACACCTGCATTAAGAGCGAAATAAGTGCGACACACTTGGCCGATTCTACCAAATTTGGTCCTTTATTACTCCATTTATTGCTGGTGTGTTAGCATCTTCCTTCTCATTCAGGTGTTATTGCGACTGAAGTCTCAAAATTCCTCTCAAACTTGCAATGTCTCAAAATAATGATTTTCGTAATATTCGGATGGGTGCCTTAATTACTCCACCTACTCTTGAGGATAATTCTCCCAACATTAATTGGGGAATGTCAGCAATTGGGGTTTTCTTTGGACCTCAACCCCTCACTTGCACTTAGTGCAAGGGTTGGTGAATACTCAATGGTATAATAGAGGATCTATTGTGGTCCAATGCACTGGCATTTACTTCATTTTGACATGCACCCAAAGAGCGGATCTTGAAGCTCTGTTGCAGCAAAATACGACGATAATCGATGGCCGTATCATTACCTTTAGAAGATGCCATTGGTCTGTGGTCCCTCAAAGTATCAATTTCTCGTTTGCAAGAATCTGGGTACGTGTTTCAGGTCTGCCTTTTGCTTATATGTCGTCTGCATGGGTTAGGCAGACTTTGTATCATGTGGGTTTTGTGGAAGAGGTGGAAGCTGAACCATCTGAGCTTCCCTCTCAACCTGAAATTAGAGCAAGGTTGCTGGTGGATCTCTCTACGCCCCTAATCCCAGGGTGTTTTCTACCGTTATATGATTCCCAAGTGATTTGGGTGTACTTCTGTTATGAGGGTATTTTCAGATTCTGCAAGAAGTGTGGATGTGTAGGCCACTACACTAATGCATGCAATATCTCTAATTACGAAGCCCATCGAAGAATTAGGAGTCGCATTGCTGAGATAGAAACTAGTGGTTTGAGGGTCCTATATGGGCCTATGAACTTGGCGTTTTATACGAACCGTATTGAAGGTCTCCCAGACAGGTTTAGATTTCGAAATATAAGAGCAGATCTATATCAAAGAATTGAAGAGGAAGACCCCTCCTTAAGACGTCGATTTCCATCATCAAGCGACGAAGAAGATTATGATGGGGAAGATGAGGATGACGAATCTGGGTTTGAAGAACAACATCCTTATTATGAAGAAATGGTGAGGAAGAATTTCTGGATAATGAAGAGAATGTTGATCCGCAAACTAGCATGCAACCACAATCTCAAGCCTATTTGGATGCACAGTTGACAAATCAGGTACGCCAATCACCAGGTAGTCAATTTGGTTTGGCGTCTGACCCATATGATGAGTTTTACCCGTCATCTCGAAACTTTGTGTCTGCTCCACCAACTCATACATGGCCTGTAAATTCATCTCCCCTAAACCCTAATTTATCTCCTCCCACTTCCCCTCGACAAAGTAGGCCAACTCTCTTTCAAACCTTGGGAATATCGGAGTGGGCGCAAACTTTGCATACCCACATCCCATCTCAAAACCCGAGCGAATCTGAAAGACTAAATGGGCTTTTGCAAGACGTTGTTCAAAAACCCTATATATCCACAATTTTCCTCATCTACTACTGAACCTATTATTCCATTTCCTATTCGCATGCAAGAAGATCTTGTCCAAGCCTCCAACTTGATTCCTAATGCAGGGATGATTAATCAAGCGGGTACCGAGACTTAGGCACACTGCGGGAACTTCAGGCCTTTAAATCATGGGCGCTGACCATTTCGAGTGTCTCCTAATTCTCCGTTTTCTCCTTTCAATTCTTTTGCTTCAGGCCCATCTCAACAACCAGAGAATGACCCTCCTAACTCTCCTCAAAGTCCCATCCATCAATCTCTTCCTAGAGTAGCTGGTGTTAGTATTTCGTCTATGGTTTGGCTAAGGAAAAGATCTCGAGCGACTCTTCGGCATTGTCATTCGAAGGGAATTTACCTGTCGCCGATATACACCCAAGGTTTATTCCTACGATCGGGGCTTTAAAGCGTAGGAAGATCAAATGGGAGAATTGGGAAATCAAAGGGGGTTTCAACATCTCGGAGAAAGGTTCGGTGCCGGGGTTCAAATTAATCCCAAAAGCTTTAGCATACATTTCAATGGCTTCGGATCTAGGTGTTGAAGCTGGGGAAGAAATAACTTCGAAGCTAGTTATGAAACGTTCTGTATCTGGCAACCTGGACCCGTTTCCTATTGAAAAACACAAGTGTGACCAAGCTTCAACTAGTTCTGATGTTCCTACTATCTCTGCGAATGATGATATGGAATTACAGTTTTACTTGGTTCTCTCTCTCTCTCTCTCAATTCCTTCAGGTGAGGAAGCTGGCCTTGAACAGCTTCCCATATAGTCATGAAAATTATCTTATGGAATGCAAGAGGTATTAAGGATGACAACTCTCTTGGATCATCTTATGTATTTTGGCTAGTTCACTGTCATCATCCTAGTTTTTTTTATTTTTGTTTGAAACGAAACCTCTGTCGATGTAATTTCTAGTATTTTGCTAATACTAGGCCTACTGTTGTTAGTGGAGTTGATGCTAATGGAAGTAGTGGTGGCCTAGCAGTTTTAGGTTGGATAAGTAGTGCTGTTTCATGGATAGAATCCTCCTCAAATTTTGTTTTTTGTAAAATTGAGGAGCCCGACCATTTAGTGTGGCATGTCTGTTTCGTTTATGGTGCTCCTATTGTAGAGGCTAGACCTTAAGTTTGGAATGAAATTTCTAGGTTAATTTATGGTTTAGACTCTTGTATTGTGAATTGTGATTGGTGACTTTAATCAGGTAGAATTCTATGAAGATAAGATTGGTGGTTCTCACCATATTAGGGGATGGAATTCTTTTATGTACTGGAGGTTACAAACTCGATTAATACCTGTTGCTTTTGCTAGACCTCGTTTTACATGGTCTAATAAGCAAGAACCACCGGGTCTGATCATAGAAAGGCTGGATAGAGCGTATATTTCTCAAGACTGGTCCTCTAAATTTGATCACCATATTGCCTTGCATGAACCTATTATTTGCTCTGATCACGCAGCTATAATCTATTCTGCTCAAATGATCATACCTCTTTCCAAGAGACCTTATCAATTAGAAGTTTGGTGTCTTTAGTTTCCAGAGATTTTAGACATTATTACCAACGTATGGCAGCAACAACATCAAGGTTCTCTAATGTACTGTATCTCAAGGAAACTTTACATTATTAGAGAACAATGCAAGATATGGTGCCTTGATCATAAAAAATTCCAAGGGCTTGACTGGAAAAGTATTTGTACTCAATTAGCTTCATTGGGGAACAATGTTTCTTCTTAGAATTCTGTGCATGGCTACATTCAATCATTTCAACAACATCTACCTTCGATGATTATGGGATATCAATTTTGGAAACAAAGAATGAAAAACTTATGGTATTTAGTTGGTGACAAGCCAGCCCCTATGATGTAGGCTAAAGTTAAGCAGCGTCTAAATATAAAACAAATCTCTATGATTCATGATCAGGATGGCAATTGGTTAAATAATCAAGATGAGATCTCTAAACATGTGAAAGATTTTTTTGCCGAGATCTATAGTCACACAAGCACGAGGAACTCGGATGATCAAACAGACATGATACTTAGGGAGTTGAATCTTCCACAACTCAGTTCTTTGGACTTTAATATGTTGCAAAAACCGTTTGAAGCAGACGAAATAAAGGATGCTATGTTTTCTATTGGTGAAGGCAAGTCACCAGGTCCGGATGGTATTCCGGTTGAATTCTTTAAACAACATTGGACTATTCTTGGCCCTAGTATTACTCAAGCTGTCCAAAGGTTCTTTAGGCATGGTTATTTACTTAAGGAATGGAATATTCCATTACTGGTTAAGCTCCACAAAGTTTCTCCTCCTACGCAGGCTTCTCATCTTCGCCCGATAGGCTTATGTAACACTATTTATAAGTGCATTCCCAAATGCTTGTCTATTCGCCTGAAAGTGGTGCTTCCTACTCTCATCTCCAATTATCAGTACGCTTTTGTTCTAGGGAGAAGTATGATTGAGAATACGCTGCTTTCACATGAAATCTTGCATTTCATTAACCAACGTAAAAAAGGACCCTCTATGTTGGCAACAATCAAGATTGATATGAACAACGCTTATGACCGGGTTCATTGGAATTTTCTTCTCAAAATTCTACAAGGCTTTAGCTTTCCACCTATTTGGCGCGTCTGGATACACCAGTGTATTTCATCAGTCTCATATAAGGTTCGTATGAATGGTACTCTGATGTTTTCCACCCAAAATGCGGGCTTCGCCAAGGTGATCCTCTTTCACCTTACCTGTTTTTATTCTGTATGGATATATTCTCCAGGATGTTGTCTCTTGGTGTAGATATTAAGCTCTTTCAAAGGCATTCGCAATTCTCGTCGAAGTCCTTCAGTTTCTCATCTATTTTTTTGCCGATGATGCTCTTTTATTTTTCAAAGCGTCTACTTAAGGTTGTCAACGAGTTAAGGATATAACTGAAAGATTTTATTTATGTTCTGGTCAACGTATGAACTTTCAAAAGTCTTTTGTTAAATTTAGTCCCAATACTTCCATTTCTTAACAACAAGCTCTTAAAGAAATTCTTCAAATGCCACAAGCTAACTCTTTTGGTACTCATCTTGGTGTTCCCATCGATTTACAAGGTCCAAAAGTTTCGGATTTTCAGTTTGTAGTGGATATGGTGGCTCATGAACTTCTTACTTGCAATCATCTGCTATTATCTCAATCTACGAAAGTAGTGCTAATAAATTCGATCGGTCCTAGTGGCTATGATTTCTCATATTCCAGCTACCTTTTCTATTCCTATTTCCACGTCAAACAAAATTGACTCACTTATGCACTCCTTCTTATGGAACACTAGAGGTCATCCGGGTATACATTGGATAAAGAAGGATGTATCAATCTTGACCAAAGGTATGGGTGGTCTAGGTGTTCGATCAATCAGGTTAATGAATCAAGCTATCTTGATGAAACAAACACGGAGACTTCATTCTAATCTGAACTCTCTTCTGTCCAATGTTCTTCAAATAAAATCTTTGGCCTTTATTAGCACTACTAATGGCATCTCTCTTAAAGGCTCTAGGTCTATTTCTTGGGGAAGGAGTGGTTTAAGGCAAGCTCAGGCTAACCTTATTCTGGATTGCTCATGGAAAATTGGGAATGGAGAGTCTACTAGAGCGTTTAGAGATCATTGGGTGGCCAATTGCAATTCATGAACCTAGTGCTCAAGTCACCTTGAGACAATTCCTAACAACTAAGGTTAGTGATTTGATTCATCCGCATCTTAATATATACTTGGAATGCTCCACATATTCGATCTCTTTTTGAGTTCAAGGATGCTCAACAAATCATGGCTATGGAATCACCAAACTCTGAGAATCAGGACTTCCTATATTGGTCTAAACATAGCTATGGTAGTTATACTACTAAATATGGCTATGCTACACTGATTTCTAAGGAAAGCGCTCACCTTTCAAGTGATGTGCCTTCTAAAGTGTTCAAAATTTTATGGCACCTTCCGATATTACCTAAGTGGAAGATGTTCATGTGGAAGCTTTTATATAATAGATTGCCTACTAAGGAGCAACATCAAATTCGACATCTAACAGATCAGGCGTTTTGTGATCTTTGTCCTAGGGCAATTGAGTCAGCTACTCATTTATTTCGTCAGTGTCAGTTGGCTTCGCAAGTATGGAATCATATTCCTATTGTTAATCAAATGTCAAACAATGCTACTATTTCTATTAGTGAGTGGCTTGTCACCCATATCCTGCTTTTTTATAGCCAGGATGGTTGTCAAAGTGTTTGAATTCAGCGGCTCATCACTTCATTATGGCGCATATGGCTCCATAGGAATGAAATTAAAGAATCTTTAGACATATTGATGCGAACTATCGGGCTGTGAAATCTAAGATTCACGCTCTTCATAGATATCATTCAGTTATTGCCAGCATTCCTTCGCCGCTTAATCTTCATTTCCTTCATCCTCCAGAGCACGACCCTGATTATCCTCCAGGTTTCAATGTTGCTAATCTAGGAAGAATGTCACAAGGTCGACCACATATTGTTCTTCAAACAAATGGAGCTTGGATTAGACAAACTCATGTTATGGGAATAGCATGGGTCATTGATCAGCCAAATAATCGAAGGGGCCAAGGAGGCGGCTCATTTGGCCTTGCTCAAAGTGCTCTGCATGCTGAAGCCCTTGCTTGTTTGGGGGGGGGGTCTCAAGTGGGCTCATATGCATCAATTTTCAACTATTGCTATTCATACTGACGCTGCTAACCTTGTTGACATGCTACATGTTTCTTCCACCAGAAATATTCACTAGTGGAAAAAAACTCAAGGGCTGTAGTGCAAGGGCTGCGGTTTATTGCAAAACGCAGCCCTTAATAATGAAGGGCTGCGGTTAGCCCAAAAACCACAGTCCTTTATAAACTAAGGGCTGCGATTTTTGGGTTGACCATTAAAGGGCTGCGGCTTTTGGGCTAACCGCAGCCCCTAATGGGCCTAGTTAGGATTTTTGGGCTAATGGGCGCACACACGCACTCTCTTCGCATCACTCCTCGCCGGAGCTTCTCTCTCACTTGTCGTCGCGTGTTTCCATCGCTGCTTTTGTTCTGCTGGCATCTCATTCTACAATGGTTATTCGTCTTCTTCTTCGTCCTCCGCTGCCGAATCTTCGGGTAATTTTACTTCTTTTTATTTTTTTAATTTTTTTTTTGTACTTTTTCGAAATTTTTATGTCATTTTGATGATTGTTTGAGCATTAATGGAAACGGAGGTAAGAATGGGGAATTTTTTTGTTCTTGTTGATATCGTTTGTGCGCTTTTTCCTGGGAAATCTAATTTATTGTTGTCTAAATTCTCCTTTATTGTTTCATTTCTTCAGATCTAACTTTTAGCAATTTTTATCGAGTTTTTAGTACGATTTGAAATCCGTCGGCAATCGTTTCATGTTAGTCTCTCTCTCTTATTTTTAGTTTTTTTTTTGTTTGATTATACATCTTATTTGAGTTGGGTTTTTGTTTAATTCACTTTTTATTGTTTCAGGTTTGATTATAATTTTTATTTGATTTGATTTTAGTTCTCTGCTTGTTATTGAGAGCTAACAAAATTAGGGTTTTTGTTTAATTCACTTTTTATTGTTTCAGGTTTGATTATACTTTTTATTTGATTTGATTTTATTTGCATGTACCAATTCACCTTCTTGCCTTCTTGGGATCGAAGTTCGCGGGGGTTTAGCGAATTAGGAACAAATTCACTCTTGATATTGACCCTGAGTAAGTATGGCAATTCAGATTAGATGGATTATAAGTGGTACTACTCCTTAGAAGCTGAAGAAAATGTAATTTTAGGTAGGATCTGGTACTACTACTAGTCGTACTATACTTGTTATGGTGATATCTACTTAATGGGCAGACATGATTGTTATGGTACTACTAGTTCTAGGTAGAGACTGGTTGTGAAAATGTTTTTAGTATGCCCAGTTTTATTTGGTAGGATAACTTTTTATTTAAGTCGATGACCTTGGGCGGCTATATGAGAGAACAAATATGAACAACCTGCTGTAGATAATGAACCTTACAGGGTTAGTCTTCTAGTCTACATTATTGATATCTCTTCTTGTCTGACCTTTTTCTTGGAATCTTATGTTATTGGGAGAAATCTGGTTTTGCTAATCAAAAGTTAGAAGCATCAATAAGGCATAATTTTATGTGGCTTAGAAAGGAGGAATATGGGGTTATTCATAATACATGATTTTTGCCACTTGTATGGGGAATTTGGTTGAAGCCTATTCCTAGAATCTTCAAGATCACACTTCTCGCAGTAAACCGGTCGTCTAGAGATTGCTTTTGATTGTGCTGGGGTTTCCATGTGATCCATTGTTAGATATACAATGCAATAGTTCAAATACTTCCATGGATCTATACTTGTAGTCTATGTTTTAGTTTGACAAAGCCTTGTCCTCCTGTTGTATATTCTCCCCTTATCAAAAATACCCCCCATTCTCTCTTTCTCTTTTTTTTTTAATTGTGTTTCATGGTGATAATGCTCTTTGATTTCTGCTTTGTCTACTTATCCTGCTGTAAAAATATGAGATCTCCATCGATGCTTCATTTGTGAATCAAATCGGTGTTTATATAGTCTATATGCTCCATTTTTCTGTCATTATCTTATCTTGTCAAGGACCTCTTCTTTTTCATATAAGTTCTTTGGTTAATGTATTGCTATTTGTTCAAGATAAACTTTATAATTTCTTTGCTCACTTCTGCATGATGCCTTTGATTCAAGGTTCGTTGATTACAGGCTAAGCATATCTAATCCTTTCATTGATATTTGTCCTGGATAAACCAAATATATTAGCTCCCATTGAGATACAATGGGAGACATTCGTGCTATTAGTATTAGCTTTGTGTTTATCAAAGCGAGCATAGCAACTAGTGCCTTGAAGTTTTACATGATGCAAATCAAGTTTTCAATGATGCGGAAGCGAGATATGCATCATTCAACCTCTAAAATTCACAGTTCTTCTTTTTTTAAACGGAACCTCATAAGAGGAGTAAATTTCACAGTTCTAAACCATAACCAAATTCCCAAACTACTAAGTACTAATGTCCGATGTTCAATGATGTGGTGAGGGCATTGAGGTAGCAAGGACCGTGGATAACATCCTACTTTCTGGGCCACTTGTTACTGATGGTGTGGAGATGGATGAGTCCGATGTTGAAGTGCGGAATGTGGGGCAGGAAATGGAGGATAAGGAGGAAGTCAACACGGGCGATTCTGTGGGGGGTGTAGCATCCACCACTGTTCCCCCGCAGGAGCATGCTGCTGCCAACATGGTAAATCCATCCTTGTCATCAAGATTTTCCATCGGCAGTGGAGGAATTTTAAAAGGGGGAAAAAAAGGCAGAAGTGTGAAGAAATTGGTGGAGAAGGATGGTCAAACAAAGGGGGCTGATAGGCAGATGAATAAGGAGGAGAATAGGGGTGCAAAAAGAAAAATGGGAGAGGATATGGTTATTGATGATGAACAAGAGGAAGGAGCGGGGGGTGGAAAAAAGGCTAAAGCGCAACTTTGGATGAAGGAGGGGGATAGTGGAGGGGTTACTCAACAAAATTTTGACTCAGGGATTTTTGTCGAATCTCAAGTAGCGGAGGTTGGTGTGTACCAACCCCGCGAAGGACAATGAAACTCATGAGTTGGAACTGCAATGGGCTTGGCAACCCATTGACAGTTAAAGCTCTCCAAGATTGGTGTTGGAGAGATAGGCCGGATTTTGTGTTTGTCATGGAAACTAAGATGGATGCTCAACGACTTGAATTGGTTCGAAATAGATGTGGGTTTCCGAAATGGAATATGTTTGAGTAGTAATGGAAGATCGGGAGGGATGGGTTTTTGGTGGCGTAGGGGGGTGGTTAATGTGGTTTCTTTTTCTAGTCATCATATTGAGGTTGAGGTGTGCGAGGCGGGTGACACTCCATTATGGAAAATTGTGGGGGTTTATGGATGGCCTGAAGCTTCTCAGAAACATTTGACATGGGAACTGATGAGAAGTATTCGAGTGCGCACTACACTTTCGCTGCTTATGTGTGGTGATTTTAATGAGATATTAGGGATGCATGAAAAAGAAGGAGGGGTTGTGCGAGGGGAAAGACAAATGGATGCTTTTAGAGAGGCTATGGAGGACTGTGAATGCCGAGATTTGGGTTATCGTGGAAATATCTTTACTTGGCAACGTGGTAATTCGATGGATACTCTTGTGAGAGAACGTTTGGATCGCTTCATTTCTGACAATAATTAGTGTTCGAAGTTCCCATATGCTGAAGTAATTCATTTCCCTATCTGTCATTCTGATCATGCTGCAATATTGTTGAAATTTGGTGCGCAACCAGAAAAAAGAACGAATGACAAGCTCTTTCGTTTTGAAGCCTTATGGCTTTCTAGCGACGAATGCGGGAAAGTTGTCTCTGACGCATGGCTGGCTGGGTTGGGTAACCCAATTCACGAGAGGATTGGGCAGGTGGCTGAGAACTTGGCTGCTTGGTCGTCAAATACCTTTGGCGATGTTCAGAAGAATATTAGGAAGGCAGAAAGCAGACTTAAAGCCATCCAAGGGAGGCAACTTGATGCTAACCGGCTGCAGCAGTGCCACGATATTCGTGATGAGTTGGATGGGCTTCGAAGACTCGAGGAGTCTTATTGGCACGCTCGCGCGCGAGCCAATGAGCTACGGGATGGAGATAAGAATACTTCTTATTTCCATCACAAAGCTTCTCAGCGTAAAAAGCGAAACCACATTGCCGGATTATTTGATGAAGCTGATGTTTGGAGAGAAAAAAAAGAGGAGTTGGATGGTATTATAGCCACGTATTTTGCAAATCTGTTTTCTACGGAAAATCCATGTGGCTTTGAGGAGGCGACAAGCGGTGTGGAGCAAGTGGTGACCACGGCAATGAACAATAATCTTGAGCTGGAACCTACGGGTGAGGAGATCAAGGAGGCTCTGTTCCAAATGCACCCGAATAAAGCTCCGGGCCCCGACGGGATGCATGCTCTCTTTTTCCAGAAATTTTGGAGTGTGATTGGTGATGATGTGATTTGTTTTGTTAAAGGTTGGTGGCGGGGTGAGTTTGAATTGAAAGAGGTAAATCGCACTTGCATTGTTCTGATTCCGAAAATCAATGACCCTAAACGGATGACGGAGTTTAGACCTATTAGTTTGTGCAATGTTTTGTACAAAATTATATGTAAAACACTGGCTAATAAAATGAAACATATGCTAGGAGACATTATTTCGGAGAATCAGAGTGCTTTTGTTCCTAAACGCCTTATTACTGATAATGCTTTGATAGCTTTTGAAATTTTCCATGCTATGAAGAGAAGAGGGGAAGGGAAGGATGGTAATGTGGCTCTTAAGCTTGACATGAGTAAAGCTTATGATCGGGTGGAATGGAGTTTTTTGGAAACAGTGATGCTGAAAATGGGCTTTAGCGGGAACTGGGTGCAACGTATCATGAAGTGCTTGTCTAGCGTGTCATTCTCTTTCAAGTATAATGGCGGCATTTCTGGCTCTTTAGTCCCGACAAGAGGGCTTCGGCAGGGAGACCCTATTTCTCCCTATCTTTTTCTTATTTGTGCTGACGTCTTTTCTTGGTTGATTAAAAAAGCAGCATATGAGAAATGTATCCATGGTATTAAGGTGGGAAGAGGTGCTCCGGAGATCTCCCATCTCTTTTTTGCCGATGACATCATCTTATTTGCTAGAGCTAACTTGCATGAATGCTCTAAAGTGGCTGATATAATCAGAACGTATGAAAGAGCTTCCGGTCAGAAAGTTAATCTAAGTAAGACAGAAGTCGCCTTTAGCAAATGTGTTGATTTGGCTAGACGAGCGGAAATTGTGACAGCGTTGGGGGTTCGAGAAGTTGAGAAGCATGAAAAGTATCTAGGTTTGCCTACTATCATTGGGCGCTCAAAGAAGGCTGTGTTCGCTTGTTTGAAGGAAAGAATATGGAAAAAGCTCCAAGGGTGGAAAGAAAAATTGCTATCTCGCCCTGGAAAAGAGGTGCTCATTAAAGCTGTAGCTCAAGCCATTCCGACCTACATGATGAGTATTTTTAAAATCCCAGAAACTTTGATTGATGATATTCATTCCGTGCTTGCGAAGTTTTGGTGGGGCTCGAATAGTACATCCAAGAAAATCCACTGGCATAGTTGGGAATCACTTTGTCTTCCGAAAGCCATGGGGGGGATGGGATTTAGGGATTTGAAGTGCTTTAATCAAGCCTTGTTAGCAAAACAAGGGTGGAGACTAGGCATGGGAAATCCTTCTCTTTTGCACCGTGTTCTAAAGGCACGATATTTTAAAAATTCTGATTTTTTTGCAGCTCTAAGAGGGTTCGATCCGAGCTATAGTTGGAGAAGCATATGGGGTGCTAAGTCATTATTACTTGAAGGGTTGAAGTGGAGGGTCGGGAATGGGGAGTCAATCAAGGTGTGGGAAGATTCGTGGTTGGGAGGGGATGGAGTACATTCTGTGCTTTCTCCGCAGGGCTTGATCGATAGCGAGATGTATGTTTCTGAGCTTCTGGATTTTGCCAATGGCTGCTGGAATATCGAGATGATAAATACCACATTTGCGGAGGATGAACAAACAAATTCTTGATATCCCTTTACCTAACCATGGAGGGGGATACGAGATACCGGTGGCCTACTTCGGATGGTGTCTATACGGTGCGATCGGGATATTGGCTGGGCCGAATGGGAAAGCTTCGAACTTGGGAACTTTTCTATGGTGATAGAGAACGTGACTTGTGGAAATTGGTGTGGAGTGTTGATGGGCCTCCGAAGCTTCGTCACTTTATATGGAGAGCTTGTAAGGGGAGCTTGGGAACAATGGGTGTGCTTCATAAACGCCATATTCGCGAGTCTAGCGTGTGTCCTGTGTGTGGTGGGGGTGGAGGAAACAATTTTGCATACTTTGTTTAATTGCAAGCACGCTATTGACATATGGGTACATAGTGAATTCTTGGGTCTACTTGGGGAGGCGCCTGTTTCTTCCTTTGTGGATAGATTTGTTTGGATGGTTGAAAAAGTGAGTAAGGATCAACTATCTTCTTTTGCTTCACTTTGTTGGGCGACTTGGTATTGCGAAACAAGCAAGTTTTCGAAGCCCAGGAATTCGTGGACCCAATAAGTGTAGCTGCTGGCTTTGTCAAAATGAAGATGGACTATGCTTCCTACAACAAGAAGGTGGGTTATGGTGGTGGGTCTGTGCAACATGTAGCTTTCCCTTCTCATGCTTCGTGGAGTCGTCCCCCCCTCCTCTTTTGTTAAAATAAATGTGGATGCACATCTTAGACAAGGTGGGGGTGTGTGCCTTGGAATGGTCATTCGAGATGAATGGGGGCGATCCTAGTGGGCAGGGTGCGACGAATGGCGGTGAACTGGTGCCCAGCTCTAGCCGAGGCTGGAGCAGCTCGATTTGGTGTGGATGTGGCTCGTATGCTGGGTTTTGAGAAGGTGCTTTTGGAATGCGATGCATTAAGTGTTGTCAATGCGGTTCGACTTCGAAAGGATGGAGCAGCCCCTATTTATCTCTTCTTTGATGATATTATTGAATCTAGTTCTTTTTTCTCTTCTTTTCAATGTGTCCATGTGAAACGAGCAGGTAATACGGTTGCCCATGCTGTAGCTAGATGGGATGTGGCAATTGGATCTGATTTCATTTGTACGAACTCCTTTCCGCAAAGTATTCAAACTTTAGCGGAACTTGATCTTGTTTAATATAATTGCTCGTTTTCCTCTCAAAAAAAAAAAGTACTAATGTCTGATGACACCTCCAAAAAACATGTACTAATGTCCGATGAACTGGAGGAAGGTCAATTAACATAAAAGGAAAGTTGAACACTCTGACAGTTCCTATTCTTCTCTGTTTTAACTTTGGACATGATAGTTTTACGCCATAATTGTTAACGAGCATCAAGCAAATTGCCTAGCAAGTGTAGTCCATCACTTGTGCAAGCTATCGCATTTACGCTTGGCCCATTTGCGATAAGTCTAGAATTGTTGCTTGGTATTCCTTCCACCTCTTCATAAGTGTTTCTTAGAAATTAAAATTATGCACAAAAATTGAGGTAAAAAAAACTGAGTGACATACCCCTAGTTATGAATATATATGTTGTGGGAAGAATATGGCTAATGCTTTTAGTAATAGTAAAGATAAGACTGGAAAAATTGTCCAAAAATTTACATGGTTAGTTGCATAATCATAACTTATTTTGACCTCCCCCTTCCCTGAGAACGGAGAAAGTACATATCTTGTGCCCCTTCCGAAAAAAAATGCTGAAAAAGCTCCAATTAGTATTTTTGAGATGCCATTTCCATTATCCTACCTCGGTTTATAGAAATCGAAATGAGTTTTCGATCTTTGATGTTCGAGATAAACTTAAGATGGCGATCCTTCGAAACTAAGAAGGAGAAGCACTTATCAATTACTAAAGGTAGGTCTAAAAATTCACGTCTATTAGTCATATTACATTTATGTTCACGTTGCCTATAAGGAAAGCTTTGCGGCTTTTGACTTTGTTAGATTGGTGACCTTTTTTCAAACAACGGGGTATTCCTGTGCTTGTTGAAAATCTACACTTTGCACCCTTACTATTTTCACGGTCTACAAGGTTGCTCTATGGTGTTGAAAATCATGTTAATAAGATATTTCATGTACTCTAAACTCATTTCGGGGTTTGAAACCGATCTAGTTAATTATTTGCTCTTATAAAGGGGGGAAATTTATCTTGAACGCATGTGTTTCTTCTTCTTTATAATGAGAAGTTTGAATTAATTATGTCGATTTGAGATAGGAATGCATAGTCATTTCTCCAACAAAATTTGTGATGGAGACTCGGAGAGACAATGTGTGGGGCACAATGTGTGGGGCACACTTGACACCCCCTCGCTGCCCCCCCCCGCTACACCCCCACCCCCACTGCCCCAGAAGACCCCCTGCCGCCCTGCACCCTGCCCCCCTGCTACACCCCCCGCCCCACTGCCCCGAGAACACCCCCTGCTCCCCCTGCTTGCCCCCCCCCTCTACACCCTCACCTGGCCGTTTCGCTACACCCCTAGCCCCACCACCTGCCAAGCACCCCCGCTCCCCCTCGCTACACCCCCCCACCGCCCAAGAAAGACCCCCCACCCCACCCCGGCACCCCCGCCGCCCCCACCCCCCCGCTACACCCCCGCCCCACTTGCCCGGCACCCCCTGCTCCCCCTTGCTTCCCCCTTGCTACACCCTTACCCCCGCCCCCACTACCCAAGGCACCCCCCGCTCCCCCCTGCCCCCCCCCTTGCTACACCCTATTTCGTGAGTTTTTGTTCTCTTTCATGTTCTTTTGGGTTTGACAAAGAATTATGCTCAAGTTCGAATGTTGATACCACAACATCAACAAAGACAAGCAAATGTTGACCAACTAGTTTCGTTTTTGTCTCCCCTCCCCTCTTCAAATTCCCCGATGTGTTATGTTCATTGCGTTAAACCTGGGATGTTCTCCATCTCCGAGATTACCTTGTTAATTGTCCTATACGCAACCGATATTACAACTCGTTTTTGTAGTTACTACATAGTAAAGTGGAATTCTTTGATACAAATTGTAGAAATGATAGTTTTAGATTATCATAGAGACTCTTGATGTGATGGATATAATGTGAGACAATGAAATCTATACCTGGTTTATGTTTTAACTAAGAGACTAGTTAGTTTCTTCCTATTGCCTTTTGTTAGCCTACATTCTCCTATTTGTGCCTTTTGTAATGTGTAAGAGTGGAAGTTGATTGAATTTTCCATGTATCTTTTGTTCAATGCTATACTGTTTTAGCACTTTTTGTATCTCACATAATTCCTTCTGTCTTTTTTTTTTGTGTGTGTGTGTGTGATGCAGAATACAATTACTGAGAAAATCTCTCACTTCCTCTCTCCTCTTCGGCGCCAGTGACGCTCAACCGACGACGCTTCCTTCACTCTACAGTGGTTGTTCATCATCGCGATGTCGGCTCGCCGGAGATCGGCCCTTGCCTCTCTCTTCTCTCTTTCCTCTCGTTCTTTGTCTTGTTGTTCTCCCCCGCCGTTGCTCGCGCACCGCCATCGCAAGCCGGCGCCGCTGTCAACTTCCTTCTCCTATTCTGGTGGTGCATTCTCGTTTGGTTAGGGTTTCTTTCCGTATCTCTTCGATTAATTGGTAATTCGACTAAATTTTCTTTTCTAATTTTTCTAATGGTTAGGTTTTCTTTCCATATTTCTTCAATTAATTGGTTTGGTTTTTGGTGTAATCTTTCTACTTGTTTTCTGCTGTGATTTGATGATTTTCGTTTTGTTATTTGAGTGAAACCCTAGAATTACTGTAAAATTGTTGAAATGAGGTGTGTTAGTAGTTAATGTGTTTTTATTTGTCCTTGATAATTTAGGGATTTTGATTCCATGTCTTTTAATTCTTGAATGTGTTCTGAATTTTAGATTTTGGTAGGTTAGTTTGACGATTAAACAGAATTTATCTATTAAAAGAGTTAACTGCCAAATTCAACAGATGGTGCAACTTAGAGCAGACGCTTCTGCATTCTAGATTTCGTTTTAGGTTTCTTTGTTAGTTTGTTATATATAACCATTGTCGTGTTGTCTTACGGGTTGTTTTTATGTATATAAATGATAATGTTTATAGATTATTAGATTATTCATTGTAAAGTAGTCATTTGGATGAATCTAGTCAATTAGGTATGTGGTAATTTGAATTAAAATGCTCAATTGGTCAATTAGGTAATTTGAATTAGATGTCAGGCCCAAATGATTGTATTGAATTAATGGTTTTATGATGGATGTCTAGAGAATTAGTCTCATTTGGTTAGTGTTTTGAAGAAATTTCTTGTTTTTTCGATTGGCTTTTTAGCATTGTTGGTTGAATTTTGATGCATAGTTTTTGGTTTTCTGAGTTGGTTAGTGCCTTATTGATTATGATATCCCCCTGCCTGCCAGCCTTCCCCCGCCCCGCACTCCCCTGCCGCACTTCCCCCCTGCACACCCTCTGCACTCCCCAGCCCTCCCCCCATTGCCGAATCTTTGCCCCCTGTTGCACTCCCCCTGCCCTAGCCTCCCCAGACCTCGCCACCCTCCCCCCTGCTGCTCCCCCTCCCCCCTGCACGGGCCCCTTTCACCCACTGTACACCCCTTCCCGGCCCTGCCCGGCCCCACCCCTAATATTTTAGCATCTATATTTATGTAACTTTCTTATATTTGTATAAAAATCATAATATGTAATGGAAAATGATATTTTTATATATATGTAACTGTTTGGGGATCATTTAGGACTAAAAATGCAAAAAAAGTTGGGTATGTTTGAAATATACTATAAATAATTAGCTTTCACCCCGCCCCCCCTTGCTACACCCCCACCCCACCCGCACCCCCTTGCCGCCTGTACCCCTTGCCCCCGCTACACCCCACCCCTCCCACGCCCGGCAGCACCCCAAGACCCCTGCCGCCCCCTACACCCTCGGGTTCACCTCCAAATTATAGCGATTTTGGTTTTATTTGCCCGAGTTCTATCATCTCCGGAGAAGTTGCTTTCGAGGATCCGGATGCTAGTCTTGGTGGAGTTGTTGTAATGCTAGTTTGTGTTTGTGATCCTGCTCATATATTGTAATTCGAACACTTGAGGGCGCCTCAAACTAATGTAATTCGGTTATTGTTTTCTCTATATTTGTGTAAAAAAACATAATTTATATTACAAATATATATATATATATATATATATATATATATATATATATATATATATATATATATATATATATATATATATATATATATATATATATATATATATATATATATATATATATATATATATATATATATATATATATATATATATAACTTGTTTGGGAACATTTAGGACAAAAAAATGCAAAAAAAAACAAGGGTTGCGGTTCTAGCAAAAACCGCAGCCCCTTGGTGGGTTAAGGGTCGCGGTTAAGGGACAAAACCGCAGCCCTTAACTCACCAAGGGGCTGCGGTTTTGGCCCTTAACCCGCACCCTTAACCCACCAAGGGCTGCGATTTTTGCTAGAACCGCAGCCCTTAACGCGTTAAGGGCTGCGGTTAAAAACCGCAGCCCTTCCTAAATGCCAAGGGCTGCTAGTCCAATGGTTGCGGTAAAAAAACGCAGCCCTTGGGCCCCTTTTGAACGCAGCCCTTGGGCTTTTTTCCTCTAGTGATTAATCTCTACTGGACCCTCCAGGAGATCTGAAAGTGGTCTTTATTGTTTGACCACTGTCATATTTTAAAGGTTGATATATCACAGGTTCAAGATGCACACTTACTAGCTAAACAGTGTGCGAGTAGTATGGTTTCGTTTTAAGTTTTTATTCTCGATTGTAAAAAAAACAACAATAGTAATAGTAATAGTAATAGTAATAGTAATAGTAATAGTAATAGTAATAGTAATAGTAATAGTAATAGTAATAGTAATAGTAATAGTAATAGTAATAGTAATAGTAATAGTAATAGTAATAGTAATAGTAATAGTAATAGTAATAGTAATAGTAATAGTAATAGTAATAGTAATAGTAATAGTGATAGTAATAATAATACTAATAGTAATTGTTGTAGCCTCTCAGAGAAAATAAAGGAAAATAATTTAACCATTGGGTTATACTCTGATGGGATGAAAAGGCCTTTTGGCCCAAAGGTTAGCCAGATCCAAAACCCATATAATGGCTGCAGGTGATTTGTTGATGATCCATCTCCAATCATATCCTGCCAAGTGTCATGTTTTGATTGCCTAGCCAATATGGTGCTCCTATTCTAGGTCAACCTTAAAGTGCAGCAGCCATACCACAAACACTATAAATACCCCTGAAATCAGGAGAAAAGGCATTCAATGCAAACAGTGTAAACTTACTCTGTAAAAATACTCTCTCACTTTCTCTCTCTATCTCTACTTTTTCCTTCCAACTCCTTATATCTGACTTAAGCTTCGGAGGGGGAACCACCACCCAAACCTCCAGGGTGGGTTCCTTTTTGCAGGTTCGGGAACGAAGCTCAGGTCCAGACAGGGCAGATTCAGACATTGTTGCACAAGTCTCCAAGTGAAGAACATCTAAGGGAAACTGGTTTACTTGCCGGACAAGGAGGCTAAACACATAGCTTACTTGCTGGACAAGCATACTAAACATTTGGCGCCGTCTGTGGGGAGGCGCAACGATGATTAACTGTCAATCGTCCAACGTGGCTAGAAATCGAAGTTTTCAGATCAATGTCGAAGATACAGTAGATCATGAGAGACCGCGTCGAGGAAGGGATAGACTTCCATCCATCATCACTGTCCCTGGACAAAGCCAACAACCTGTTATTTAGGAGAATTTAGAACGTCCAGTGACTGCTGCCCATCTTGAGAACGTCTTGAATGATTTTCAGACTAAGATGGCAGCAGTCGTCCACCAGGAACAGATTAAGAACAACATGCTGTTTTTTCATATAAATTCGGAGCCAGCAGCTAACAATCCAATTCCTCTTAGGGGGCGTTCCCAGGAGAACCGTCCAGGTCCAAGTCGACCTGTTCGTCAGGAACCCTCTAGGAGAACAACCAGAGAAAAGCAGCAAGAAGTTAGTGAGCAGCGAAGGAAGATGGACTGGAACCTGGTGGTTAGGACTCAGGATAATGTTCGTCCAAATGGGCACCGAATGGAAACCGATGCCAGGGATTACCTATAGGCAAAGAAAGCTGCTGCATTACAGCGGTCGGCCACAGGGTCAACACCGTACTTGAGAGACCCTCCTTTGAGGATACAGTCCAGAACAGAAGGAAGAAGTCTGGGTCATTCTCTTGTTCGTCCAGGACAAGAGAAAACGGTGGTTCAACCAATGGTTTATTGGTGTCCATCCCCTGCAAACACTTCATCTAACCCTGTGTTGAAAGAAAACATAAAGGAGTTCATACCCATTGAGGGACAGCTGGGAGCCCTCCAGATCAACTGGCCGACCCCATTCTCGGCCAGGATCATGGAGGCGCCCCCCTTCCCAAAGGTGAAACTCCCTACTATAGAGCCCTTTGATGGAACTACGAATCCAGACGATCACCTATCCGCTTATAAGCATCAGATGTACGTCCAAGTAGTGGATGATGCTACTTGGTGTAAGAATTTCCCGGCTAAAGGAGTAGCTCAGAAGTGGTTTAACAATCTCCCCCCTAATTCAGTCAACAATTTTACTGAGCTCTGTTACCTATTCACTAGTCACTTTGTTGCCAATCGGCAAGAACTGAATACAAGCATGCACTTGAGTAAGGTCGTCCAAGGACCCAAGGAAGCCCTCAGAAGTTTTGTTAAAAGATTTAATCTAGAAGCCCTTCAGATTCAAGATCTCAATGCTGGTGTGGCCTTTGATGCCTTTATCAGGGGACTAAGGCCAGGAAGTTTTAAGTTTAACTTGGTGAAGAAGAAAATCACCACTCTTGCCGAAGCTTTAAAGGAAGCCGAAGCGTTTATACACGCCACTGAAGTATGTGCTGAGGCAAAGCACCCCGAGTCCAAGAAGCCTGAAGAGGTTGCTCAACCAAAGAGGAGCAACCCCAAAAAGGCCGAGACTTGGGCAATTACCTCAACCATTACTTCATCCAGAAGAAGCAAGAGAAAGGAATTTGAGCCTTCAACCAACCATATTGAATTCAGTAATGACCAATACTCCATTCTTATGGAGATAAAGGACCAATATGAGCTGAAGGCTCCAGCTGAAATGAAGACTCCTTACAGAAACAGAGACAAGAGCAAATACTGTCACTTTCACAAGGACTGTGGTCACGAGACCAATGAATGTAAACACCTTAAGAGGGCTTTGGAGGATCTAGCTCGAAAAGAAAAGATGAACTCATACTTACCCCAAGGTAGAAAGAAGTTTCAGAAGAGAGATGATCGTCAGAGTAAGAAGAAGGAGAGTGAAAGCACTGACGAGGATGTCGTCCTTGTTATCTCATGAGGGTTTGCCGCTGGAGGACCAACCAATAGAGGGCACAAAAACTATCTTAGGGAGCTCGGCCAAGTCTTGCTAACTGATCAGACAAAGGCCGAGCCCTTCCCAAAGGTGGTGGTTAGTGAGCAAGATCGTGGGAAGCTGAGGACTCCCCATGATGACCCATTGGTTGTAGAAATGAAGATAGCAAACTTAAGAGTAAGAAGAATTCTGATTGACACCGGAAGCTCGACATACATCATTAGCGCAGATTGCTTGTCTAGATTGAAGTTTGATGAGAAGAACTTGGTCCCCGTCCACCATCCCATCATAGGGTTTGGGGGAGGAATCATTCATCCTATGGGAACAGTTACCTTGCCCGTCCGGGTTAGAGAGAAGGATGCCTCGCGGACTTTGTCTATCAAGTTCTTGGTCGTTCGAGATTTGACAGCCTATAATGTCATACTTGGACGGCCAACTCTGAATCATGTTAAAGTTGTAATAGTAACTCACTTGATGCTTATAAAGTTTGAATGCAATGGTGGCCAAATTGGCTCCTTGTATGGAGATCAGCAAGCGGCTAGGGAATGTTACCTAACTACCCTGAAGCCGTCATCATGGAAAGCAGACAATAATGAAGACCAGACGAAGATTGCTGGCGGAAGGAACCCGTCTGAATTTGGAAAAGATAACTCGAAGGCTGCTGGCGAAAGGAAGGCGTCCGAGATGGTAAAGGACCAAGTGGCCTCACTAAGAACGGCAATTGAGAGTCCTCAGACGCCGGTTGCTCCCTCAAGGAAAACGTCTGAGCATCTTCCCAACAAGAAAAGGAAGTATGAGCCCGTCAAGGAAGAGCCACCCTCGTCTGGAGAAGTGATGGCCATCATGGGGCTGGTATTAGAACGTCCAGAGCCGGTGGAAGCCCCAGAAGATGTCTGTTTGGATGAAGCCCGTCTAAAAAGAACCTTGAAGATTGGGTCTTCACTCTCTCCTGGTTTGAGGAGCCTTTTAATCAACTTGCTAAAATAATTTCAAGACGTGTTTGCTTATTGTGTTGAAGAAATGCCTGGAATTGATCCAGAGATAGCCATCCACCGGCTGAATGTTGATCCAAGTTTAAAACCTGTTCGTCAGAAGAAAAGGCATTTAGGACCGGCCAGGAACCAGACGGTCGACCAGGAAGTTCATCAGGGAGACTTATTATCCAGAATGGATATCGAATGTGGTCATGGTGCCAAAGCCTAATGGCACCTGAAGGATGTGTGTGGGCTACACTGATCTCAACAAGGCTTGTCCCAAGGACAGTTTCCCCTTGCCTAAGTTGGATCGACTGGTGGACTCAACGGCCGGTCATGCTTTGTTAAGCTTCATGGACGCATATTCAGGTTTTCATTAAATCCCCATGTGGTCAGAGGATCAGGACAAAACGTCCTTCATTACCTAGAAAGGGTTGTATGGCTAGCTGAGGATGCCTTTTGGCCTCCGTAATGCGCCGGCCACCTTTCAAAGATTGATTAATACTGTCTTTAGCCACAGTTGGGAAGAAACATGGAAGCATTTATTGATGATATGATAGTCAAGAGTCGGCAGGAGGAAGGTCATGTTGGTGATTTGAGAGAAACTTTCGAAACTCTCAGAAAGTACAAACTGAAATTGAACCCCAGCAAATGTGTCTTTGGCGTCTTGTCTGGGAAGTTCTTTGGCTTCTTAGTAGATCAGAGGGGAATAGAAGCTAACCCTGAGAAGATCCAAGTTATTCTAGACATGAAATCCCCGTCAAAGATAAAGGAAGTTCAACGATTGACGGGTTGCTTAGCTGCCCTTGGACGTTTCTTGTCTAAGTCGGGCGACAAGTGCCATCACTTTTTCGCTACTATCAAGAAGAAGGCCAAGTTTGAGTGGACATCAGAAGCTGAGCAAGCACTTCAGCAAGTCAAAGATCACCTTCGTCAGCTCCCTAGATTGGTCAGTCCAGCCGAGGGTGAAAAACTGTTTTTATACTTGGTTGTGTCCACTCAGGCTGTGAGTGCTGTTCTGCTGGCCGAAAGAGAGTCCGTTCAAGTCCCAATATACATCGTGAGTCATGTACTCAAGGACGCGAAAAGTAGATATACTCCGGTCGAGAAGTTTGGATTGGCACTCGTCATGGCCATCAGAAAGTTAAGGCCCTATTTCTTGGCTCACAGTATACTCGTCTACACTGACCAACCCTTGAAGCAAGTTTTACAAAAGATGGAAGCCGCCGGACGGATGCTGAAATGGGTTGTTGAACTTAACATGTTCGATATATCATTTGAACCAAGGAAAGCCATCAAGAGGCAAGCTCTGGCAGATTTTATAGTTGAGCTTACTGGCCAACTATAGTTACAATACTTGATCCAGCTGAAGGACGGAATCATTGGACGCTCATGGTTGATGGATCGTCCACTGTCAACGGATGTGGGACAGGGATCATTTGTCAATCTCCAGAAGGAGACAAGATTGAATATGCGTTAAGGTTCCAATTCCAAGCGTCCAATAACGAAGCGGAATATGAAGCGCTTCTGGCTAGGATCGAGATGTGTAAGGCGGCTGGGGCTTTAGAGATTGAGGCCAAATCGGACTCTCTCTTAGTCGTCAGTCAAGTCAATGGAGATTTTGAATGTAAAGAGGCATCAATGAGCAAATATATATAGGCGTCTGATCAAAGATGATATTGAGCCATTAAAACGATTTGTTCTCGACCAAGTACCAAGGTCAGAAAATCATCAAGTAGATGCTCTCTCAAAATTGGCCAGCTCAGCTGACGGTGATGCACGAAGAACAGTGTTTTGGGAGGTTAAACCAAAAAAGAGTATTGATCAAGAGCAAGTCATGTTTCTTAGCCGAGGGGCAGTTTGGATGGATCCTATAATAGAATTCAAGAAGACAGGACGGCTGCCTTCAGATCCTGTAGAGGCTAAGTACGGAAAAGCCCGAGACAAGTGGTTTGAATTGTGGGATGAAACCCTTTACAAGAAGTCATTCAATCGTCCTCTCCTCAAGTGTATCACCAGAGAAGATGGACTAGAAGTGCTGAAAGAAATCCATGAAGGAGCCTGTGCATCCCACATTGGGGGAAGAGGATTGGGGGAAAAGACTTTAAGGACTGGGTATTACTGGCATACCTTAAAGGAAGATGCTCTCACCTATGCAAAGAAGTGCGACAGCTGTCAGAAACATGGAAACTTGCATCAGAAGCCGTCCAACTACTTAACTCTCATCTTGTTCCCACTCCCTTTTGCCAAATGGGGCATGGATATTCTGGGACCTTTCCCTGTGGCCGCTGGGCAAAAGAAGTTTGTAATCGTAGCTGTGGACTACTTCACTAAATGGATAGAGCCTGAAGCCATGCGGGGTATAATAACGAATGATGTCAAGGGTTTTATTTGGAAGAACATTATAACTCGGTTTGGTATGCCGCAGTCCATCATCTTTGATAATGGTCCACAGTTTGAAACGCCTAAGTTGAAAGATTGGTTGGCAGAGAGGGAAATCAAAGCCCACTTTGCTGCAGTTGCCCACCCACAAGCCAATGGGCAAGTAGAGTCATTCAACAAGATCCTATCAAATGAAATCAAAAGAAAGCTGGATAATGCCAAGGGACTATGGGTTGAAGAACTACAGCTGGTGTTATGGTCCATCAGAACCACGACCAAAAACTCTACAGGAGAGACGCCCTTCATGTTAGTCTACGGCACCGAGGCCGTCTTGCCCATTGAGATTGAAGAACCCACCCTTAGAGTGATGTTGTACACAGAAGATGCCAGCTGGGCTGCATTACGCACGGCTTTGGACCAAGTACCAGAAGTCAGGGGCAATGCTTTGCTAAGAATGCAATTGTACAAGCTACGGATGGCTCGGGATTTCAACAAGAGAGTTGCTAGACGACCACTCAAGGTAAGGGACTTGGTTCTAAGGAAGATGGAGGCCGTTGGACGAGCTAAAGAACTGGGAAAACTGACACCAAATTGGGAAGGACCCTATCTGATTTTCCAGGAGGTGCGTAGCGGAACATTTCGTCTACAAGATATGGATGGACGACCAATTCAGCGCACTTGGAACTCAGACACTTTGAAGAAGTACCACGTCTGACTCAGTTAATCGCCAAGGAATCGGCAAGTAGTTTGTAATCCCTCAAAAGTGCCATGGCACAAGCAAGAGAAAAAGAATTGTATACATGTATCTTGACACTTAGTCAAGCAAAATTCATATAATACAATTTCTGCTTCCTTCTTATCTTTGTTAATGTTCTTTACTAAGTTAGTCACTTTGGGGCATTTTCACCACCAGTTAAGTCTAGTGGTCTAAAAGTGACAGTAATTGGGACAAAATTACAAAGAATAATAAAACGTCCAAAATGCTCACTGACGAACATCACTCCCTCAAAGAGACCGGCCAAAGTGTAATAAACCTAAAGGTTAAATCACATATATGGTCAACAAATTGACAAAAATCTCTAGTAAGAGAAACGTCAAGGTCTCTAAGAGAAAGCTGATCTGAAGTAAGCAACCCTTAGTAAAGGAATCTTATTTTCAAATACACGGTCGGCTAAGTAGTACAGACCCTAGTAAGGGATCACTACTTCACGACGAGCGTAGCTCCCTCAAGGAAGCCAGCTAAAACATGGTTCATCCATATATCTAAGCCCGTCCTAAATAATTTCATACGACTAAGCCACTGATTGGCCGTTCTCCTTCTTGGGGAAAAGCTCGTCCCTAATACAAGGATGAGCTTAGCCCAAGAAAGGGGGGATAAGGCTAAAAACCATGAAACTTTTAGGACGAGTCAAGTCTGTAGGACGAGCCACAATTATGCTCGGCCTCTTTTGAGGAAAGTCAAAGGTCGTCCAAAGGCCAAAACGAACTAAGAAGTAAAAGCCCTAGTAAGGGTTCGCTACTTCAGGACGAAGGTTGCCTCCTCAACGAAGCTGGCTATAGCACGGCTCGTCCATAAACCGCAATACATAAATCGTCCACAAGAAACTAAGCTCGTCCTGAACAAAGGAGGTTAGGGTTGCTCGGCCAATATTGGCCGTTTTCCTTCTTGGGACAAGGCTCGTCCAGAATACAAGGATGCGCTAAGTCCAAGAAGGGGGGATAACCTCGGAACTTTTAGGACGAGCCAAGTTTGAAGGACGAGTAACAATTATACTTGGCTTCATTTAGGAAAGTTTGATGATCGTCCAAAGACAAGGATGATACCCTTTCCTTTGCAAACCCCGCAGACCGTCCAAAAGTCAGGACGAGTCTCAATTTATACTCGGCTACATTTTGGGAAGTTTGATGATCGTCCAAAGACAAGGATGATGCTAACCCTTTCCGTAACAAAACTTAAAGTCCGCTCAAAAGTCATGATGAGCCCAAAGACAAGTAGGACGAGTCTCATTTGTACTTGCGCTAATTTGCGGAATGTTTGAAGGCCGTCTAAAGACAAGGACAAGAGGCGTCTTAATAGCTTCATTAAGTTGCAAAGACGTCCAAGAAGAGATGGACGAGTCTCAGTTATACTTGATGAAAATTTAAGTGCAATAAAAGAAAGGACAAACAATTGGCAAAAGGTCATCTCTTTATATACTTGTCAAAACAACTTACAGCTTAGTATAAAACAAAAAGAAGAGACAAAGCTACGACGGCAAACAAGCCAAGAAACCTAGAAAAATAAACCAAAAACTAGGCATCTCATTCAGCAGAAGTTTCTTGGTCGTCCTCAGGAGACCCGTCCTCGTCCACAGCCTCTTCATCCGATTCCATGAATTCAGGAGGCTCTTCAGCAGTCACCAGTGCACGGTGAACGCTCTCCTGAAATTCTAGTCGCCGAACAAAGCTGGGGACCTCATGAGGCTCGGTCAGCATCTCAAAAGCCTTGACGGCCCAGTCTTTGGAAGTCTCAATGACTTGCTTCAAGCCTTCTTTAGCGTTATCAAAGGCCTGGGCTGCGTCCTTTTGCAGACGAGCATTCTTCGCCTTTAGAACGATACTTTCCCTCCTCAGTTGAACAACAGCCATGAGCGCGGTATCTCTCTCGCCTTTCAACTCGGCTGAGACGGTGTCCAAGGCCAATTTCAATTGGTCTTGTTCCTTGTACAGTTTGTTGATGGTGATGAGATACTGCTGGTTGTTAGCCTCCAATTCGGCCGACCGTTTCTCCCAAGCCTCCCTTGATTAACGGTGAAGAGTCTCTGCCATCTCAATGTCATGAATGGCCTTGTCGCCGGTCGTTGTAGCCAGATGGACGAGCTGCTTATTCTCCTTCCTAAGCTCCCTCGCCCACTCCTCAGTCAAAATACTGTGAGCCAAAAGCTGGAACAACGAAAACAAAACAAGTCATTAGACAAGTTAAAAAAAAGAATTGTACAAGTAGTATAAAACAACAGCGGCAATAAACTGTACCTCAGCAGCAAGTTGTGACATGTAGCCCACATGCCCAGCTGATGCTCCCCTCAACCCCTTTATATAGGATTCAGGGTAGCATTTGAATAGCTCCTGCTTGAGCCGGTCTCGCTCAGCTTTGGACATCTGGGCAAAATCAGCAGAAGACTCCTCGTCCGAGTCTACTGTGTGACTGGCCGCAGATGAAGCTGGTTCTTTGCCCTTATCTGAAAGAGGGGGGGATCAGTTCTCTTAATAGGAATGACTATGGCTTGTCTGTTGGACGGACTCATTGACCGCCCGCCGACCCGCACCGTCCTAACTCTATCAGGATAATAGGACTCACCCGAAGATAAGGATGTCGTCCTAATGGATAACGACATTCGAGAGACCGACTTCATTCTTGGAGTCGGCGAAGCCGGGGTAGGGTGTCTGTAGCCGTCTCCGGCTCTGGTATAACCGGTGCCAGAGCCGAGTCTGGTCCGACGTTAGTAGGATCAGCTGGAATTACATCCAATTGGTCGGCAGGAACATAACCCTTCTCCTCCACAGCCGCGGAAGCAGCGGACGGCTCCTTCTTTAGAACCTTGTCCTTTGGAGGAAGCATGGCTTTCTCTCCAACTCCCTTGCCAGACGGAGTAGTCTTCTCCGTTTTCTTTCTTGTAAAGCCCTTAGTCTTTTTGGCTGGAGGCTGATCCACGACCGCTATAGGTCCCTTCTTGGCCGAAGAAGACTTCCCAGGCGCGGGCTTGTTGGTAGGGGCATTTTTCTGCAAAAATAAACAAGTTATTAACTGGATCGTCCAAAGAGCATAGGCTATAATTAACTATTGAGCTCCGGACGAGAATCACATCAGGACGGAAGGCGTCCAAGTATGAACAACCTCTTTCCCAAGGGAACCTCGTCCAAAGTATTTTTTATGACCAGACGAGAAGGGTGCAAAGCAGGAAGCCGTCCAAAAATCGACGGACCAGAATGATCCTCGTCCAAGGCGATCAAAATCACTCAAATGAGAAGGGCCCAAAGAAGGTGGTCGTCCAAGCATGAACGCCTTCCTTCTTCGGGTGATTTTCGTCCAAGGATTGGAATTCAATTTGGACGAACCCGAATGGTCCTCGTCAAAGGCCATTCAGCATCTCAGACGAGAAAGACTCGGAGAACGTGGCCGTCCAAACATGGATGCCTTCCTTCTTCAGGTGATTCTCGTCTAAATATTTGAATCGATATTTGACGAGCCAGAACGATCCCCGCCCAAAAAAAAAAAAAGAACTTATTTACCAGGGTTTCAGCCCTTTTCTCAGCACTACTCTTGGCGAACTCCTTCCACAAGTTGTCTGTGAACTTGGACATACAGATATCTCCCGTCCAAGAGTGTTTGAGAAGTGCTCTGGCTGAATCTGCAACAAGAACTAAAAGGGGTTAGTCCGATCTGGGCTATGGACGAGACATTTTACTTGGAAATTTTGAATGTATACCTTTACCATTGGCCAACCGCAACCCGGCGGCGACCAAGAAGTTATCGTCATAAAACATCTCTTTAATGCGTATCCAGTTAGCTGACCCTTTAAAGGATGCCTGACCCGGCCTGGAATACTCCTTTATTCTAAAGTAGTCCACCACTTCTTCGTCAAACTGGTCCTCCAACTCCAACCAAGACTGCTTTCGCCCAGTATTCGTGACGGCTCGATTATAAAAACGGTAGCCCGCAGTGGCGGAGTCGTTGGCCGCTCGTAGGAAGATGAAGTCGGCTTTCCAGTCGTGCATCTTCGATGGCTTGCCCCAAGCAGTGAGAAAGCCGGGGCGGTTGCAGATGCTGAACCATGTTCCGTCCACAGCCCCTGGAACCTTAGCCGCATAATGTATGTGGGTGAAGGCCTGGAGAGAAAGAGCCAGGCCGCGTAGCTCGCAGACGGCTATGAAGGTCAGCACATTGTGCCAGGCATTAGGCGCCAACTGATTATAGTCGATGTTGTAATACCTTAGCACCTGTTCTATAAAATCGTGGAGGGGGAACCTCAATCCCGCGTCCAAGGCTAGCTTGTAAACGGCGAAGTGGTTCTTGGGAGCACTCAGAATTGTGGCCTCCTTATTAGGAATGACGAACGAGAAGCCCGGCATGGACATATAAGTGAACAAGTAGCTGGGGTCAGGACCTATTTTTTCTAACCATTTGCGATTGACTAAGATAAAGTCAGGGTCAGAAAGGGGACCTAAGCGTCTCCTAATCTGAGACGATGTAGTGGAGGGTTCCTCCGACTCTTCGGCAGCGCCGGATTCACTCCCGTTATTGTCCTCGCTGGCTTCCTCCATATTGATGTCCCTGCCAGAAGGACTGGCCTCGGGGTTTATTTCAGGATCTTCAAAACAGTGGTAAGGGGAAGGAGGCCCGCCCAAAGGTTGAGCACTTTGGGCCTCCCTCATCTCATCTGGAACTCGTTCAGTAGATTCCTTTATTTCAGAACTATATGTCGGGAGTATTACCCTGCGTCTTAGACGGGCCGTTTGCTTGACGCGCGCCATATTTCCTGCACAGGTAAAGACTTGGTCGTCTGACTTTGCCGGCCAAAACCATAAAAAAATATATACTCGGCCCGAATAAGCCCAACTCTAGAATGTGCCGAAGAAGAAGTACTATCGGTTCTAGGGTCAAGACCAACTCTTGGGCAGCCAGGATTATTCGACGAAGAAGAGAAATCCATTTTATTGCTTTTCTAAGAAAGAATAAAGAATAAAGAAAAACAAAAAGAAAAAAGGAGAAGAAAAGATACCTGACGAAACGCTTGGACGGTTCGGTGAAGAAAACGGGTACTAGACGATCTCTCTCTCTCTCTAGAACCAAAAACGCAGAGTCTCTCTCTCTAGAAAATTTCTCTCTAAGTGTGAAATGGTTAAATGAAGGCAAACAAAGCACTTATATAGGGGGATGAAAAAACTCATTGAACCTGGTCAAAAGTGACCTAGGGAATGATTAAAACGGCTTGGCTATGACCGGTAAGGCCCAATAAAAAGGCGCGTCTTTGCCTCTTTTTTGAAATTGAATTAGCTACCTCGGGTAAAAGGGTCTTAACCGTCAGATAGGCCAACGGTAAAAACCTCTTTTAGGGGCAAATGTTGTAGCCTAAAATATCTACGGCTCCTTTAGAGACACTTGGGTCCATCAGGGCCGCACACATGTCCTCTCAGAGAAAATAAAGGAAAATGATTTAACCATCGGGTTATACTCTGATGGGATGAAAAGGCCTTCCTTTTGGCCCAAAGGTTAGTCAGATCCGAAACCCAATATAATGGCTGCAGGTGATTTGTTGATGATCCATCTCCAATCATATCCTGCCAAGTGTCATGTTTTGATTGCCTAGCTAATCAGGTGCTCCTATTCTAGGTCAACCTTAAAGTGCAGCAGCCATACCACAAACACTATAAATACCCCTGAAATCAGGAGAAAAGGCATTCAATGCAAACAGTGTAAACTTACTCTGTAAAAATACTCTCTCACTTTCTCTCTCTATCTCTACTTTTTCCTTCCAACTCCTGATATCTGACTTAAGCTTCGGAGGGAAAACCTCTACCCAAACCTCCAGGGTGGGTCCCTTTTTATAGGTTCGGGAACGAAGCTCAGGTTCAGACAGGGCAGATTCAGACATTGTTGCACAAGTCTCCAAGTGAAGAATATATAAGGGAAACTGGTTTACTTGCCGGACAAGGAGGCTAAACACATAGCTTACTTGCTGGACAAGCATACTAAATGGTAATAATAATAATAATAATAATAATAATAATAATAATAATAATAATAATAATAATAATAATAATAATAATAATAATAATAATAATTGTAATAGTAATAGTAATAGTAATAGTAATAGTAATAGTAGTAGTAGTAGTAGTAGTAGTAGTAGTAGTAGTAGTAGTAGTAGTAGTAGTAGTAGTAATAGTAATAGTAATAATAATAATAATAACAACAACAACAACAACAACAACAACAACAATAATAAAAGTTGTAAAATGAACTGAACTAAACTGAACTGAATTTGTCTGAACTTAACTGAACTAAACTGAATTTTTCTAAATATAAAACCGAAGAATCGAACCAAGCTTCCATTCATTCAGTCCAAAAGAATAGAGCGCAAAGTATATCCTAATTAGATGAGAAAATATTATTCTGAATATTATCTCTATCAGTATTCATATTTTAGTATAAAAATAGTTTGAAAGTACGATATGTAGATAAGGAAGATGTTTCAAGAGACACTGATTCAATAGAGGAACAAGAGCAACCTAAAGAAGGAACTGCAGTACTCATTTTTGTCTTATAGTCGATGATGATGAACTGAGAATGAGTTTCATGATGAGGCAAATATCTATACTAATATATTAACAGGCGTTCGTAAGCAAGGAACTACGCCACATGACGCTATTCATTAGAGTGTTTACTTTATGTAAACACTCATATAATAAAAGAAAAGAAATAGAAAATGCATCTTATAAGATTTAATCCCATGACCTCAAGCTTATACACTAAATTCTTAACCACTAAACCAAGTAATGTTTGGTGTTATAATTATAAAGTAAAATGTTAATAAATGAAAATTATAATTATCCGGGGCATAGCCCGGGCCTAAAAACTAGTTGAATATGTCAAAGATAGGTCAAAATCTTAAACATTAAAAAATCTTTATGATCGTTTAGGTGATATTTGAGATGGACATATGGTTACTAGAAACAATGTCTGCAATATTGGCATATTGCTACTACTGAAATCTTAAACATTAACTAAGGGTCCGTTCTCCCCATCTTATTTTCAGTTCAGTTCAGTTCAGTTTAGTTTAGTTCAGTTTAGTTTAGTTCAGTTCAGTTTAGTTTAGTTCAGTTTAGTTTAGTTCGGTTCGGTTCGGTTCGTTGGTCCGATTCGGTTCGTTCCGTTCGGTTCGGTTTCGGTTCGGTTCGATTCGGTTCGCTTCAACTCGGTTCGATTCGTTCGGTTGTCACCCGAGTTCAGGTTCCTAATTTAATTCTCTGATAATAAAACAATGCTAATAATTATTATTATTACAATTACGATTATTTTTATCATTAATATTATTATTATTATTATTATTATTATTATTACTATTATTACTACTATTACTATTACTATTATTAATATTAATATTAATATTAATATTAATATTACAATTACTATTATATTAATATTATTATTTTATAACTTATTATTATTTTATTTAATAACTTATTATTATGAATTTATTATTAATTAAATATCATTTTTATTATTATAATTATTATTAAATATTATCATATTATATTATTAAAAACCTATTATTATCATCAGTTAATGTTTATTATATTATATTATATTATATTATATTATATTATATTATATTATATTATATTATATTATATTATTACTATTATTTATTTATTAATTTATATTTATTAATTAATGATAGCTAAATTATTATCATTACTATTAGTTATAATTTAAAAATTCAATGGGTCGAAAGTAGATTGACTCATTTCAAAAGCATTGTGTAGATTAAAAGAACAGCCAAAAAAGTGTGTAAATTAAAAGCAACGGAGTAGTATTATATTATATTATTACTATTATTTATTTATTAATTTATATTTATTAATTAATGATAGCTAAATTATTATCATTACTATTAGTTATAATTTAATTCAATTCGATTCGGTTTCAATTTAGTTTAGTTCGGTTCATTCTATCGGTTGGTTCAATTCGATTCTGCAATTCGGTTTCAATTCGGTTTGCAATTCGATTCGGTTCGGTTGCAATCGATTCGATTCGGTTCGGTTTAGTTCGGTTCAATTGTTTTATGCCGAACAGAACAGACCCTAAGAAATTAATCCGGCTATTAACCAATAAAAAGGACAACTCCCACAATGGGAGATAATGTAATATAAGAGATAAATTGATACACATTTTAAGAAGACTCATGATTTTTATGATATTCATAAATTGATAATTTGATATATGTAATAAGATGTCTGTCATGGAAGGGGGTGCTTTGCAATCAAGCAAGGACATGATGCAAAGCATGGATTATGCACTAGGGTGCACAATGCTTATTGTGCACCCCAAAGAACATACCATTCATATAAAAGAATATGAACTTTTTTCAACAACTTTTCAAGATAAAAAGAACACACAGTTTAAAATTAAAGAACATGTAAATCTCCAATCATAAAATAACATAGGTCGTAACAAAAAGAACAACATATTGTAAAGGACCATATAGTTTAAACTAAAAGAACATACCTTTCAAATTCAAATTTCAAAAATGGAATCTTGCCAACAACCATTTTAAAAAAAGATATACATGTTGTAAGATTTAAGTAAGCAAATAACAACATTTTTCTTAAAATCATAGACTCTTATAATTAAAATATTCAAACTATATCGTTTAGCAGAGGATGCACCATCCTTTACATGCACTTGGGTGCATATTCATATTTGCGGACATGATGGGGCTGCACCTATTTTTATTCTACTCAATGATATCAGTAGGCTTACTTTGACTTTTAAATTCTTTTTTTTCTCGTGTTAAACTGGCAGATACTGTTGTTCTTTTACTTTCTAGGTGAGATACTAAAATTCAGAAGTTGTATGGTTAAACTTCCTGTCGTAAAGTTTTTGTACTTTGGCGGAACATGATTTTGTTTCAGAATTCACATCCCCTGTTTACAAAAAAGATGACGTCATGTGGAGAGAAAAGAGATAGAAAGAAACCACAAACAAGATAATGTAGATTGTTATTTTGAAGCACGTGAAAAAGGAGAAGGCGTTATGAATAAATGAAGACATGAAGTATTATTCAGTATCTTAGCATAAAAATAGACTGAAATTAAATTAATTTATAATTATTATTCAGGTTTGTTACAACATCTTGGTGTCCTTAGTAACAAAAAAGGGGCATTTTTGGCCAAAAAAAATATTTTTTACAATCAAATTTCCTACAATTCTTTCTTTATAATTGCACCATTTGGAGTTCACAAGGCTCATGCATATCAATACACAATTTAAACCATTAACATCTTTATTTATTCTTTTGTAAAAATTATAATAGAGAATATATGTTGAAAGTATATCAATCGAGACGAATCAAACAAAATCCTGCATGACTATATATTTCCTTCTATAAAACATAAAAAAAGAATAGTCAAAAGGAATGTGCGAATAGGGTAAGAACGCAAATGGTGCAATAATACATAAACTGAGGAAATATATCTTAACTTTGGTATAAAATATTACATATTTACGAATATGAAAATTTAACCCCTCCAATATGAATTATTAAAATATAAACACTTGTTTTAAATGTCAAACATCATGAACTCTTGAATTTTTTTTGTAATGTATAAAATACTTTTTTTTTCTGAAATTAAATTGTATTTCTGAAATTAAATTGTATAAAGTACTACATAATCATGTGAGATTTGGTTAATTTTGTTTAACACATGCTTTTATGATATCAACTTTTGATGATTGTTTACATAGACAAAGTAACTAATTAAAGATTATAAGAGCCAAATTTATCCTTATAAATTGTGAAAAACAGTTGTTGCATTTATTTGAGAATTAAGTGAATTAAATGTTGACCCAAAACAAGGCCCGCCTCTTCTCTCCCTTCTTTCCCTTTCTCTCCTAAACCCTAGCCTCCATTAGTGAATCTCAAAGGGGCTTCCATCGATTTTATCGGTGGATAGCCCCACTTTAATTTTAATTTTCTTTGTTGTTTAACTTTGTTTATGTTCTTTCTTGTTTGAATAATACTTCCTCCTTTAAGAGAGGATCGTTTCTCCCTTGAAAGAAAGGGTTTTTTCTCTTCTCCTTGGGAGAGACTTTAGTTTACTCCTTTGTTTCTAGATGAATTATCGTAATTTTGGTTCGTTGATGAAGAATTATGCGGTGTCGAAACAGATTTCAGATCTACAATTACAATCAATGGTATCAGATTCAATTATATTTCAAAACTACAACATATCGAAAAACCCCCTCGTTGAAGGCTGTATCAAACATCGATGTGGAAGAGGGTATGCAGAATTGTTAGATCTACTACACAACGATCGTGGTTTTGCAAATTCTGAATTTTATTTGTTCAAAATTGTTATGAATTTGTTATTTCTGATTTTTATTGTAGATGTCGTATGACTCTTTTATTAATGAATTAATTTTACTTCAAAAAAAAAAAAAAGTGAATTAAATGTTTTTCTCTCAATTTTTCCCCAAAAATCGTCCATTAATTTTTCAAGAGTTATTATGTTTTTTGATTATTTATTCATTTATTTTCTTGGGTTACTTGGAAAATGAAGAGGTAGTATTGACACATAGTGTAACCAGATGTAACATAGTGCTTTAATCACATGAACTAATCACAAGTGCAAGTTGTTTTGAAAGTAAAGTATCTGAACAAGGTTGTATTCTAGATCATCAAATCACCATTACATATTAACAAGGTTGAATCTAGATTAAAGCTCATATTTTATCCGCATCATTACCTTCTATTATGAGTTTATGACTCTCTCGATATGAAATAAAAATCAATAATCATAATAACAATAAAATAAGGAATACAACTACATAGGCAGTAAGTTCATCCATAAGGCCGTAATAAGTACTACCGTAGACTTCATTTTTAAGCTTGGTGATCCCAATGACTTCATTTCGTACTAAACTTGCGGTTAGTCCAATTTAGCCGACATCTCAGACTTGCTTGTCCCCCAATTTAGTTATCTATGCATATGTTCATGTGTTTTAGTGTGAACTTTCGCAATATCATCAGCAATTCAACATTGAGCAATCTCATATATCTTGAATCTAACAAAAATGTTTTATAAAATTAATTTACATACCATATACTTCCTCTGTTTTTTTAGTTGCAACATTTGCCTTCTCACATTTACCGAGACACTTATTTGAACGTTAATATCTCATATTGGGTGTAAGTAAAAATTATAAAAATTTGATATTTGGAATCATCTCATTGAGACGAATCTAACAAGACCCCACTTGACTATGTTTTTTCTTATATAATGGTGCGAGATTACTTAATAAAGTTGGTTGATGAATAGTGCCAAAAAGCAAATGTTGCAACTAAAAAAAAAGAGATAGTATCTTAGAAGCAATTTGTTAAAATCTAACATAATCTAATATAAATAAAGCAAATTCTAATATGTAAAGCACCTAGGAGTGCTAAACGAGTTAAGCAGCTCGCAAGCAACTCGAGCTCGACTTGGTTAACGCTCGAACAAAACTCGATTCGACTCAAAACCTAAATCAACATGAGTTGAGCATGACCCAACTTGACTTAATAAGCTCGCGAGCAATAATAATAATAATAATAATAATAATAATAATAATAATAATAATAATAATAATAATAATAATAATAATAATAATAATAATAATAATAATAATAATAATTATTATTATATGATGTAGCACTAGGGGGCTTTTAGATAGTGTGTATCATCTTACGAGAATAGAGTGCGGTGTGGATTAACCGAAAGAGGTATGCATAAATATATCAGTTCCAAGGTGGAATCCTAGAATTCCTTTCGTTTTTTGGGTTTGAAAAAGCACCGATTTTTAAGAAAGGGAATCTTAAGATATGTTGGGAATCTCGTATGATAACCATCCACGCCTCAAACGTATTTTAATGCCCGAAAGTTGGATAGGCTGGCCCTTACATAAGGATTATATTCCACAATTTTTATGAAATACAAGATGGTTATTGATGATAAGAAACTTATTTTCACTTCTACGACATCAAATATCTAAAGACTATAAAACTTTTATGAGGAGTACAATTTTCACGCTTGCCGATACATCATTTTAAACATTAATAACTTTAATTATCAATAAGTAAAAATTATAAAATGTTGATATTAAAAACATATACATTGAGATGAATCTAACAAGATTTCATTTGAGTATGTTTTTCCTAAGATATAAATCATCAGAGACAATCAAAGTGTAAGAAGTGTATAGTGAACACCATGCAAATGGTGCAACAATATTTGAACGGAGGAAGTATTTGCAAAGTATGAACTTTCTATAATTTACATTAATTATAAATTATTAGGCCTAGTTCATTTCAATATATTTTCAGTCCTTATAAGAAATAATTTCATATAAGTTAAGATTAGTTAAGATAAGTTGAAATAAGGCTTAATAAACACTAATAAGGTATAATAAGTTCAGATAAGCAAAAATAAGGTTTGACAAGGTCACAAAATAAAGTCTAATAAGTTGAGATAAGTTTTAATAAGGACTAATAAGGTCTAATAAGTTCAGATTTATTCATTTTAGTTATGATGAGTTCAACTAAGTTCTGTTAAGCTCAAATAAGCAAAAATAAGTTGAAAAGATCAGGGCCTTAAACAAATAGATGGTCAAAGTTATACATTGACAAGCGTGTAAGTCAAAATGTTGTATCTTTTACAAAAGGGAGGAAGTATGAGATTACTGATAATTAGAAGTGGCCAACAAAAAAATTAAGCGGAGCTTGGATAGGGTAAGAGGCAGGTAGGGATGGAAGATCCTAGATCGATAAAGGTAGTACGGTTTAAGGCGAGTGGGGATGGGGATAGGGATAGGGTAAAAAGAAGCTGACCACTGGTGTAACACCAGACCCATACGGAGTCGAGCTTATCGTTACCAATGCGCATCGATGGCCAACAACTGTCCTCAATAACTAACACAAGTTTTTCCGGGCGCATTTTGTCCTCACTCATGCGCACTCCGATAAACTTCCCAGGAGGTCACCCATCCCAAGACTACTCTCAGCCAAGCACGCTTAACTGTGGAGTAACTAAGGAAATGAGCTTCCTAAAAGAAAGATGCATCTTATTGGAATGAATAACCTAGTAAATCCCTTTAAAGCAATCATGAGGAGTATTACAACTGGGCTGGTTTGTCACCGACCACACCTTTAAAATCAATATAGTACAACTAAAAAAAAGGATTAATTGATTGGAAAGTACTTGTCGAAAATCATAATTGTTAGGGAATTTCCGAATAAAGAAATTAACAAGGAATTATAGATGAATCATTAGTATCTTCCTGAGTTATGTCTAGGGATGTAAGCGGATTGAGAAAAGTTTAGAGTCTATTCGATTGTCCAAATTTGTTACATTGGACTAGATTGAAAGAAGTTTAGAGCACCCACATTGGTTAGTCTCCCCTTATGTTCTCTCTCCTCACCTCATTAGTCTACATCACTTTCCACTAACTTTATCACCCACCCTTCCTATTTCACAATTCCATACCTACATTCATTAACCTCCCCATTTACCTTCTCTCTTCTACTTTTCCATACCCCACCACCTTTTCTCTCTCCTACTTTCCATACCCCACCAATATCAATAAAATAATTGGATTCATCACATTAATTTTAGAAAATATTAATTAAATCTAAATAAGGTAATTATAATTAAATAATTACCTTCTAATTAATCGAATTAATTCATTAATTGTATTACGGTAACAAAAGCGTTATTTTTAATTAAACTAGTTTACCCGATTTTTCTTAATAATTGCGGTTATTTTATTATTAATTACACTAATTGCTAATTATATTTATTGACTCGATTTTAATGTTAATAATTACGACAAATAAATACGTTAAAAAACAACATAAATTCATTAAGAAAAAGATGAAATTGAACAAAGTACCATACAATTAATTTTTAATAAAAGATTGCAATAATTTAGATCTTCAATCGTCATCGGTAAACCGGAGATAATTTTGCCAAATATGTTGAGCCAAGTCTCTTTGTAAGGCGTTGTGCATATTTCTATCCCATGAATCATCTCGCCTTTCCATATATCGTTCCATTCCAATATCATTAAATCGACGAAGTTGCACAGAATAGTTTATACGAGTTGATCCACTAATCACTGTATTATTTTCTTCATCGAATTCCGACATGTCACGATAATTCTGATATGTATCTCGCTCATCCTCAACAATCATATTATGAAGAATTATACAAGCTAGCATTATCTCCCACAACAAGTGTTCATTCAATACAAGAGCTGGTCTTTGTATTATTGCGAAACGTGATTGAAGAACGCCAAAGGCCCGCTCAACATCTTTTCGGACCAATTCTTGTCGTTGGGTGAACAACTCATCTACGGGATTCATTAGGAGTCGAATAGTTGGGATGAACACCGCCCACTTAGCGTAAGTCCCAACAGTTAGATAGTATCCATTAGTATATGTGTTCCCATTGACTGTAAAGTTCACTTGAGGAGCTTTACCTTGATATATATCATCGAACACCGGAGATCGTTGCAACACGTTTATGTCATTGCAAGTTGCAGGTGTTCTAAAAAATGCGTGCCATATCTATAAGTCACCAGAGGCAACGACTTCTAAGATAACAGTTGCAAATTTACTCCTTCCTTGGTATAATCCTTTCTAAGCACGCGGGCAGTTTTTCCATTGCCAATGCATGCAATCTATACTGCCCATCATGCCTGGGAATCCCCTTCTTTTTCCATCCATGTGCTTTAGCCTCTATGTCGCTAATGGCCTCACCACTAGCTCGCATACGCTCAGCTGCACCAAGTTGTGATACCCATAAAGTAATAACACCTTTGTTGATTTGACCCTAACGCCTTTTAAGAGCTTTCATGGTTCTTTTGTGCATGAGATTCGGTGTTTTAGCCACTGCTGCGTCTTAGGACTCTTTTATTTCAGTCGATAACGCTCCCTTTTGCCGATCTGTTCCTTCCTCCGGATCACCGGAACAATTAAGGTAAGCGGACACCAAGTGTTTATTTTCTTCTGCAATCCACCTGTCCCTCGAGTGCTTCCCTTTCTTACCTTTAATTACTTCAGTGTCTTAAACTTCAACTTCATCTTCATCTTCATCATCACCGATTGATTGCGTTAGATATTGGTTTTCAAACGGCATTCTGGTGCTCCTCCCGTCTCCTCCCGGAGTTGTGGGGTATGGATCTACGTGTTGAGATGTTGAAAGAAGTGTGCCGGGTGATGAATTTTGTAAAGTATTCTGGTGTACAAAGGCTTGGAACATAGCAAGGAATTGAGGATTGTTTAGCATGTAATTTGGATCAAAAGGAGTATTTGGATTTGGTTGGTAATTTGGATTTTGTTGGGAATTTGGATTTGTATTGTAATTTGGATTTTGTTGGTAATTTGGATTTTATTGGTAATTTGAATTTTGTTGGGAATTTGGATTTTTTTGATAATTTGAATTTTGTTGGGAATTTGGGTTTCTATGATATCTATTTCCATAATTAGGATGATTGTGATCCATAATTATCTAATAAGATTTATGAAATACTAAGTAAGAGATATAAATGAGAAATTATGAAATTTTTGAATTGTTGAAAATATATCAAGATTGGTCTCTATTTATAGAGGATAAAAAAATGGCAGTTAGTATAATTTTTTTGTAAACGGTAAAAATACCGTTGGAAAAGTTGAAGGAAAGACAAATGGCAAGCTGCGAATGGTCAAGCTTCTGGCGCGCGATGCACCTGCCACTTGTCGCACAACTACTGGCGTGCGTCAGTTTTTTTAGATATGGAGATCAAGCTGGCGTGGCAAATTATAATGATTTCCTTCCCACTTTTGCTTTCCACATGGCGCGCCATGGTTTGTCTAAGTCAAGGAGAGGTTCCACATTTAATGGTGTTCCACTTTTTCAGGGAACCATGTGACATTGTTGAGAAGGTTCATCTTTCCATTTTTTTGAAATAGGGAACCTAATTCCCACCAATGTACATGCTCTTAGATTGGATTTGGACTCAAATTTTAAAATCCAAGAAATTTCGGATTTGACATGGAATCAATCATTAGTCCAAAGTGCAATCCCGAGTCCTAACTATTTGTATACACACATACATCTGAACACATATTTATGGAAAAATTGACAGCAACAGTCCCAACTAGGAGCGTTCCACCATTTTTAGTCCCAACTAAAGATTATTTCTGAGCAGTCCCAACTATGCATCATTTTTTTACAAAATTCGTCCCAGCAGGTTAATGACCTGCTACAACAGTTTAAATGCATTTTTTTCGTTTTTTTCCCGCCATAACCTATTCAACGCCACTACACCACCCAACAAACCACCTCACCACCTAGCACCACCACTAGAACTAATAGAACCACCGCAATCACCCCCACCCTGAACCTCTCTCTTCTCCTTACCACCCTTTGTATTCTCCTTCCGCTGCCACCCCTCCTCTTTGTAAATAAAGAGAAGGTTATTTTTCCCCCACCCATTCATGTCTTCTTCCTCCCTTCTTCACACCGATCATTAAACCAGCCTACAAGGCTGACCACTATCGTCAGACCTCCCCCCCAGCGTTCACTCTCTCTCTATTTTCATAAGTTTGTTGTGCTACTATTCTTCACTAAGCAAACCGTATGCAACAACAGGATTCCCATGATTACAGATCTCATTTTTAGAATTTGAAAGCACGGTGTCTAACTAAGTAGCACCGATACATATATGGGTACGGGTACGGGGACGGGGGCGGGGACGGAAAACGACAAAATCAAAATTTCTAAAAACGGGTACGGCTCGGATTCGACAAAAAAATAATATAAATAAATAAATATAATACATTTAATGAATAATATTACCTTAAATTTTTTGTTTTTGTAAATTAAATGGAAATAAGCTTATTAATTTACAGTATTTCAATCACAAATAAAATTAGATTATTAAAGAATAATTTTTCATACTTATCACTCAACAAATAAACTGTGACACTCTTAAATAAAGGGACTAGAGAGTTTCCCTTAACAAAAACTAGAGACATTAAGTCATATTTACTTTAGTGGGTGACAACTGTATTCCCCCCTAATAAAAAAAACAGAAAAAAAGAAAAAAAAAGGTGGGTGACAACTGTGATTGTGTAAACAACATACTTATTGTACTAAATATTGAAAAATGAAATGCATGCGTCTTGCTCTCTCCACGAGATCCCCCTCTCTTTTCTCTCTCTGACTCCTTCCTAACGAAGTAGATCTGTGCGACGATCTTCTGCCTCCGGCGCTTCTTCAAGAATTAGGATTCCAAGTTTTCTTTTGGTTAATTTCATGTAGACAAATTCTGTTGAAAACCTAGATCTGATTTAAGTTTTCCTTCTTTAATTTTTAATCTCTGAAATTTCATGAACCATATGGGTACGTTTCATTCGGCCCAAATTCATATTGAATACGTACCCATCTTCAATCCAGCTCGTTCCCGTGAGAATCTCACGTACCCACCATCTCAGGTACGGTTTGGGTAAGAATCTACCACGTACCCGTACTCATACCGGACTCGTACTCGTACCCGGTTCGGGATACGGCACTCAACAGGCGCACCCGTGATTCATAGGTGTCTAATTTTCTGTGGGTATTACAACAAGCAAATGCTAATGGATAGCCTGAAGAATTAGAGAACTCACGTGCATTTTTTTTTTTTTTTTGCTTCCCGATATTACATCATTGTTTACATGCACATATCAGTTTCCTTTTAAAATTGCTTCCTTCTCTAATTTGCCTCAATGCTAGCTGTTTCACCAATATCAAATTCTAGTTTATTCTGTATACTGGAATTGACTACCTCTTCTTCCTCAATCACTCCTAACAAGCCATAATTTTCTTCCATTCTGCTGAAAGATTTGGCAAATTATGCTTCAACAAATTCACACAATATAGAGGGTCACTCCCAAGGAATCGGTTTAGGCAATATACAGTGCCCGACTTCAAGATTGAACATCGGAGGAGATATGCTTCGCATTTGTCCATCTGATCCATTAATAAAAACTATTCTAAGAGAATTTTTTTTTAAAAGTACACAGGGGAGATATTCAATGAGAAGTCACTTTAATGAATGAAAAAGAGACAGATGCATTTTTTTAAAATTGCAAACGAAAGAAGATTTGTTGTTATTTATGGGGGGTAAGGGATTTCAAGGGTGGCTGGGAGGGGAGAAATTTCGTGGGTGGCAGGGGAGGGGGAGGGGAGGCAATAGGGAGGAGAGAGAAAGAGGAGGAAGAAGAAAACCGGTTTAAGAAATTTATAAAAAGATTTAAGCTGTTAAACAGGTAACCAGTTAATTGGGATCAATTTTGTAAAAAATGATGCATAGTTGGGACTGCTCAGTAAATAATCCTTAGTTGGGACTGAAAATGGCGGAACGCCCATAGTTGAGACTGTTCCTGTCAATTTTTCCTATATTTATTTATTTATATTCTATATTCATAGTCCATAGAAATAAATAGAATGAAATTTACAAAAATATTAAGCATCTTGATTTTAAGTTCACTTAGAGCTATTCTAGAATAAATATAATGTCTTTACTTTTGCATGCTTTTTTATTACGTTTAGAAATATTTTAATAGGGTTGTTATTACCTATATGAAACTATATATTTTTAGAATTTGTCTCTAATTCAGCATTCGGTTTCAACAAAAAATTAATTGTGTCAAAATGATTTTGTTTTTCCTTAAAAATGGCTTAAAAGGGAATTGAATTTGAAAATTTGAACTTGAGAAAAATTGTATGGACTGGATTGGACTTGTGGAAAGCATGCACTCAATTATTTCAAGTCCACTGAACTTCTGACAGGATGTTGACTTGATAAAGTTGAATCTAGTCGATCTAATTTACACCAAGGTCATGTTAAGTAAATTCTATATATGTTGACCTATATTTTCACCCCCAAAATATGATTATATATATCCATAATTGTTGTATGCCAAGTTTTATATGCGGTCGGCCACACCTATATTTAACAATGTGTCCAATCCACATATAAGATTAATTATTGTATTTTGAGGTTACTAATTAATATACTAGGGGATTAATTATCATTGTTGAGGTTACTTAACTATATATAGTAGGGGGTACTAATAACTGTTGGGGTTACTTATGTCCCCTATTTGCTTACTTATCATATGGTTAGTTGGTTACTGATCAATATAATACGAGATACTTATATTTTTTTGGAAGTTACTTACAATTATTAGGGGTTACTTATATATTAATTGAAGAGGTTACTTATTTCTTAAACTGATTAGTTTGTCTTTTATGCGTGTGGCTATATGATTATTAACCGTGCAGCCAGCCACATAGAAGATTTATTGTTCATAAATCATAAGGGCTAACAATCTAGGTCCATAGCGAAGTACTGTAAATTCAAAGTTATATTGTCTATCTCCACTTTTTTTTAAAGTAAACTTTGTCATGTTCACAGATAGAAGGATTTATTCCTTCTTTTCGTTCATAGTGACTTCCTTTGTAACAAAATACATGTCACACTTTGAAAATTGCACTATTCACCTACTATATTTGACCATGCATGCTTTAGTTTTAGATAAAATCAACCGTTACCATATGATATATATGTTGTTGGATTCGTCTCAATGTATACTTTCATAATATTAACTTCTTATAATTTTTAACTAATACACAATTAAAGTTATTAATGGTCAAAGTACTGCATCGACAAGCGTGAAAGTCAAAGTATAACATCTATTTTGTTACAGAGGAAGTATTACATTTCCGTGTTCAATGATGCACCAAACCAAATCGTTCTTTGCCTTTGTATAATTGTATAAACTTGTGAGTATCCAGGCGATGTTATATGTTATTTTTTCATAATTTTTTTGTCTGACGAGAAACAATTAACATCATAACGTAATAAGTAATAGCATTATAATTAAAAATGAACCTTTTAAAGTTTGGGGATGAACGCGATATAGCTTAAATTTCTACAAGGAATTGGAGTAAGAGGATATGTCTACAATATGTAGTCTCTTGTTATTACTGTGAAAGTGTATGATATCTAACTACTTATTTAAGTCTTTTAGTGAGATATAATTGTAAGACATTATCATATACTTTATCTTTTTTTTTATTGCACCATTTCGCTTTTCGCACTATTTATCAACCAATTTATAGTCAAGTGGGGTCTTGTTAGATTCTCAATGCAAGGATTCCAAATATCAAATTTTCATAATTTTTACTTATACGCAATTAGTGATATTGATGTTAAAAGAAGCATCTTGGCAAACGTGAAAAATAAAAGAAAAATTTATCAGAAACATCCTTTTAAATACAAGTTTATGCGAGAAACAATCTTTTAAAAAATCTCGCAAAAAAAGACCTTAAGAAGAAAATATTTTGCGAGAAATAACCTCGACCCATTTTCCGGCATTGACCAAGCATTTTTCAGCGTTAACTTGTTAAAACCAAACATGTGGAGGGCACGTGAACTGTATCTTTTATGTTTCAACCCTATCTTTCTCCATTTTTCGACATTGACCAAGTATTTTTCGATGTTGACTTTATCAGTATATGAAGGGAAATGGGGTTGAAAACTTGAAACATAAGAAATGTGGGTTACGTGCCTTGCCATGTTTGGTTTTAGTTAGTCGAAGCCGCAAAATACTTGGTAAATGCCCGGAAAATGGGTCAGGGTTGTTCCTCGCAAAAAAATTACTTTTAAGGTCTTATTTTGCCAGATTTTTTTAAAAAGGTTGTTTCTCGCAAACACTTATATTTAAAAGGTTGTTTCTGACAAATTTTCAAAAATGAAATGGTGCAATTAAAAATAACAGAGGAAGTACGATTTTGTAATTCTAAATAATGTTATCATATCGAATTCATGATTAAGTAGTTCTCATTGTTATTTTCAAAAGTCATGTGTTCGATACATAGTAATTACACAACGTTAATTTTGCAATTGATGGATTGACATGGAAATAGAGCATTTGCATTAAAGGCTTAGAGGAGAGTGTCACGTGACACAAACTTTCTTAGTAATATTTTTTAAATATATATATTAGTATAGATTACAGAGGTGCTTTAGTGGAGTACCCCCTCTTCTAGATTTTCGGTATGATTCATCATGTTCGAATTAATCTAACCTACACAATATAGAGTGCCGGTTTTCAGTGCAAATTTTAACCCAGTGAATAATTAAAAGGAGGCGAATTGCATGGATGTCTACTAGTTCAGTTGGTGAAAGTCTTGGAAGGTGGTACCTAAGACTTGAGATCAAATCTCATCTACATAATTCAGTATTCACCCTTGTGTTGTGGCTCTCTCTACACCATAAAAAGAGGGGGGTTCCCCTTGATTGGGTTTCCAAAAAAAGAGAGGGGATGAAGTGTAATGATATATTAATTTGAAATGAAAAATAAAACAAAAACAAAATGCAAGAGAGATTTATTTTCCGATTATCCAACAAAAAAAACTTGCTTGACGTAGAAGATGAAGTTAAGTGTCCTGCCTTGATGGATTTAGAACTCCGTTATCTTTGTCTTTGATAATTGAAATAGTTTTCTCTCTAATCGTTCCGTCTCTTTCCTATCTCTTTTCTCTCTAAAAAAAACATAGTGTTCTTTTTTTTTTATCTAGGAATTACCACCACCCTTTTGGGGGATGCCATACCATGTTTTTTTACTTATTCCTAAGTTTTTATTTACAATAAACATCCATTCTCTTTCTAATAGAGAGTTGATCTACCCATATATTGGTTTACATTTGCTGGATTTTCTTTTTTTCCTTGTGAGAGTTTGGGGACTTTATTTTGCGGAATTTTATTTTCTTTTATAGATTGATTTGTTAATGAGAAATTTGTGCGACTTCACGGGAGATCTCAATTCTATGTCTATAATCAGTTGAATTCAATCAAGTTCTACGTCAAATATACAATATATCAATGGACTCCGTCTGTAACAACCCAGATTCTCCCGACCAGCTTTCAGAGGATTAAGCACAGCGGAAAGAAATCTAGTCAAGCTGCACAAGAAGACCAATAAAAGCAGCGATGGCACGCAGTTCGCGGCTTAGAAGCAGAGCGGTGGCGCAACAAAGAACAATGGTGGTAGCACCGTGAATGGGAGAGAGAGAAATGGTGCAGCAGCACCACTCTTCCACGAACAACTAACAGCAGCAACAACAAGGAAATGAGAGAGAGAGACGGAGCGGTGTGTGTGACAAATGGGGAAGCTCCGGCGAGCTCAGGGGACAGCAACAATGCCGGAAAGAAGAATGGAGCTGCAACGAGAGGGAGAGAAGGGATTCACGGGATAAGATGGAGAAACGGGGAGAGAGAAAGAGTTTGGGGGTGGGGGTAGATTTTAGGTTATCAATTAATTAAACCGACAAGGGGGAAAGGCTTTGGGGGTTTTGAGGGTACGGGATTCCATTTTTTGGTAAATACGACTCCACAAATTTTTGATGCTTAAACCCAAAATACATTAAATTTCATGAATAAATTACAAACATAACAATTCAAATTTCATAACTATATTTAAATAATAATTAAACTTCATATAACTAAATCTAACTCATAAAATTAATATGTCCACTCAAATAAAATAACAATATTCGGTACATAATTAAATTAATAATTATAATTAGCATTTACATAAACACTTTTAGAAATAAGTCTGTTGCACCCTCGTAGAAGGTTGTATCAAACAACGGCGTAAAAGAGGATCGTAGAATATTAGATTTTATCATCAATCGTTAATTTGGCATAATAGAATTTCATTTGATCCAATTTGATATATATTTGTTAGTTTTGATTTATTTTGTAGATGTCGTATGACTTTGAATCAATGAATTAATTTTAGTTTCAAAAAAAATCTTTATCTTTAATTAATCGAACTAAACTCCTTCACTAACAAGCTTATTATACCCTTAAGGCTGTCACTGGCATGGACAATGAGGGAAATCACCCATGGCATATAAATAACTGTCCAGAACTAAGAAGTAATCTTCATGATCCTCATGGTGAGGAAAACGTAAAATGAGAATAAAAAAGTTATTACTCTTTAAGAATTAAGAATTTAAGTTCATATGAGAACCACCCTCATGGTGAGAACCACTCATTTTCCTCCTTTTACGAAGATTTTTCTCATTTGACAACGCTTTTACTCATTATATGTTTTGTTTATTTTATGTTTTTGCTCATTTAACATTTTAATGCTTATTTCGCAACGTTTTTGCTCATTCTACGTTTTGCTTATTTTACGTTTTTGCTCATTTAACTTTTTTATGCTCATTTTACGTTTTTCACATTTTACATTTTAGCTTATTTTACGTTTTTGCTCATTTTACGTGTTTGCTCATATAATATTTTCTACTCATTTCATGCTTTAGCTCATTTTTTACTTTTTGTGCTTATTTTATGAAGTTTTTACTCATTTTAAGTGGTTCTCACGGTTCTCACCATAAGAGGGTTCTCATTAGAACCCAACGCTATATATATATATATATATATATATATATATATATATATATATATATATATATATATATATATATATATATATATAGAAGTGAGTTCATATGAGAATGCATACTTACATGAGAAATGAGAATAGATTTCAAGCGTTATAACTCTAATGAACAAGTGATGTAACTTTAATGAAAAAGAGATGTAACTCCAAAAAGAAAATATTAGAAAAAAAAAATTTTGAAAAAAATATTTTTTTTATGGGTTCGAAATTTTTTCGCAGGTATAACTCTAATGAACAAGTGTTGTAACTATAATCCAATCGTGTGGTTGAGATTCATTCTCATTTCTCATGTAAGGAGGCATTCTCATATGATCTTGCCCTATATATATATATATATATATATATATATATATATATATATATGTTATTAAAATGTGTGGAGAATTATTGGAGCTCGCCACGTGTCTCTCGATATCAATCACTGACATGATGCCACATCACTATAGAATGTAATCTCTTTAGAAATTTGTGTTACTCTCCCCAAAAAAAGTTTGGGTGAGGAGTCGTACCCCTGATCACATGTTTATAAAGTGAGTGTCCAACCACCATTCTATAACTTTAATTTGTAATAAAGCCGCAAAGTTAAGTACTAATCACTTGCTTCCTTATTATATATTTACATAAAAGAAGGTGAAAATCGATAAATTGGAAAATGGAGAGAACAATCTTCCTGATCCTTACGACTAACAATATTTGGAGTATGTAAACAAGTTTATTTATATATATCCAGCATATAATTAATGATAGTTAATCTGTCTTACGCCGATCAACAATTAATAGAAAGATGAGGGAAAATTAAAGTATAAACAAATGCTGTCATGAAAAGAAATAATAGTTGGCTTAAATACTGAAACTTGACATTAAATATATATAACTCAGGGCATCGCCCATGACTAATAACTAGTTTATATAGTTCTAAGCAAAAATAGAAAATAATTAAATGTTCAAGTTTTCAAAATCCTTCCAATTTCTTAGATAAATAGTTACAATTATATATTTAAGCCTTTCAAGGCTTTTAAAAAAATTAATTTCATAATAGCTCGAAATTAGTGTAAAAAAATGAAAAGTAATTATTAATTTCTCTTTTCATAACTTCTCCATCTAACCAATATCTCCATTGTTTGTATGGGTAGTTTAATATTGAAAATACAAAAGGAAGGCAGTCTATATTTACCTCCTTTGCGAGTTTCTTTTGTTTATTTCTTTTTAATACTCTACAATCTAGCTAATTTAACGATGGGTGTTGTTTATTTAAAAGTGCGAAAGAGATTAACTAATTAGAAGTTAAAGGTACAAGGACCAAAATCAAATTATATTAAAAAAAAGTCTCCCTCTGGCGATACGCTAGGGTTTGAGTTTCTCAGTCTCGATTTTCGCTCCTGGATCATCCCTCGTGGGATTTGTGTCAGTCTCATGGCTGACAATCTGGCAGACAAAGTCTCGAAACTAAAAATCACTGCTGAAGAAGGTTCTGTTGTGGACTTGGGAGGGCTCGATGTAAACCCTACTGCTTCCTCGACAAATCTTTCTTTGGTGGGAAGAGTTTTCACAATTCGCAACTATAATTTCGAAGCCCTCAAAAGGACTTTGAATCAAATATGGACACTTTCAAAGGAGGCTCTTTTCCGTCGAATCGAAAATAGCCTTTTTGTAATACAGTTCGCTTCGGCAAAAGACAAAGCCAAAGTCTTGGCTAGGAGGCCTTGGACTTTTGACAATATAATCACCTTGTTCTCTTGGAGGAGATAGAGGGCAGCGTTCAACCATCAGAGATTTCCTTAACTCGGTGCCCGTTTTGGCTGAGATTGTATAATCTTCCGATGGACAGCAGAGCGGAGGCGGTGGTGAGAACTATTGGTGGCAGTATAGGAGATGTTATGGAGGTAGAGTTCGACGAGATTGCGTGGGATAAATCGGCACGGGTGAAGGTGAATCTCGATGTGTCTAAGCCGCTACGTCGTATCCAACAACTCAAAACGAGGGATGGGCGTTTGGTGGTGATAAATATTAAATATGAGAGGCTACCCACATTTTTTTATGAGTGTGGTATTATGGGACACATAGAGAGAGATTGCCCTATTGAAGTAGAAGAGGGACAGGAGGAGGACAAACAATGGGGAGCTTGGTTAAGAGCTTCGCCAAGAAAAGGGAGGATGAAAATGGTGGAGGAGACAAAAACGTTTTTAAGCAGCTCGAAACGCCTTGCTTTCACTACCCCTTCTCAGGTGGGGGCTGTTTTTCGGTTGGAGGGTGGCTGTGTGGAAGGGACGCTGGAAGTGGGGCGAAAGGAGGCTGTGAATGGAGGTGAACGAAATGAAGTCATCTCTCTGGAAGGTGAACCAACTCTCGAACATGTTCCAATTTCTCATGCAATAAGTCCAAATTTTGTGTTTTCTTCGCCAACTATTAATAAGGATAGTGGGGGTAGTGTAAATGAACCTGTGCCTATTATTAATGATTTGTCTACTCCCCATATTCATGGATTTAATGCTGAGGTGGATAGGAGGGAGGGTATTGATTTTATCAATCATGAGGTTGTCTTTAATATTGGGGACAAAGTGGGATTGGCAGCAGGAATTGATGAGGGGTCATTTAATGTTGTGGAGGTTGGTAATGACAAAGGGGAGTGGTTAGTGGACCATGGACATGTGGACTTATCTTTGGACACTGCTATGACAGATGGGGGTGATGTGGTTAGTAGGGTAGGGCGGAAGTTGAAAAAAGTGGCTCGTGAATTTTCTGGTCAATCTGTCACTTTGCCTGCTACTGATGTTGTTGGAAAAAATGGAAAACGGGAAAGAGATAAATTGGATGCTGATAGTATTAATGACTCGAATAAAAAATTGGCTATGGATGTTTCTTCTTATGGATGGCGAATGGCGAGGACTGATGTTGATCAGTCCCGCCCAGCTCAATGAGTCTTTTGAGTCTCAACTGTAAAGGGTTGGGCAACCCCTCTGCAGTTGGTAATCTTCGGGACCTGATCCGAAGAGAGGCCCCGTCTCTTGTTTTCTTGTCAGAGACGAAATTGAGTAGTAGTGAGTTTGCGCGGATTCAAAATAGGTTGGGTGATTTTTATGGTCTTTCAGTCGATTCAAGGGGTCGATCAGGGGGCTTGGCTTTACTGTGGAGAAAGGATATTGATGTTGTGTTACGTTCTATGTCATTGCATCATATAGATGTGGTTGTTAGTAGGGGTTTGGGTGAGGAGGAATGGAGATGTACGGGTTTCTATGGGTGGCCGGAGATTCAAAATAGACACTTATCTTGGAACTTGTTAGAGAGTCTTGCTACACAATCTGCTCTTCCGTGGCTATGTTTGGGAGATTTCAATGAAATTTTACTGTCATCAGAAAAATCTGGGGGCGATAACAGAGCAGAATGGCAAATGGAGAATTTTAGGAGTGCTGTTAATGTTTGTGGTTTTCATGATGTTCCTTTCACAGGTTATGAATTCACTTATGATAATGGGTGTGAGCTTGAGGATAATGTTCAATGTAGGCTTGATCGTGCACTTGTCACTACTAGTTGGTTCAATATGTTTTCCGATGCTTTTTTGTGGAATTTGGATCGGGAATGGTCGGACCATGCCCCGATTAAACTCACTATGTGGAAATTTGATCGCATGAACCAGTTGGGTGAGAAACCGTTTCGTTTTGAGCAAATTTGGACTAGTGAAGAGGAATGTGAAGTAGTGATTGAAGGTGCGTGGTTATTTGGGGCGACTTTGGAGACTAAGATGGAGGCTTGTGCTGTGAGTTTGAAGAAGTGGAGTGGGGATAAATTCGGGCCAATATTTCGTGAATTGAAGAAAAAAAGGAAGAAATTGAAAAAGCTCAATGGTGCCCAGCTCTCGGCCGATCAGTTAGAGAATCGGCGTGTGCTTCTTCGTGAAATTGAAGCATTGTCTCAACATGAGGAGAGGTATTTGCAGCAGCGTTCGCGTGCATTGTGGCTCGCGGATGGGGACCGCAATACTAAATTTTTCCACCAGAGAGCTTCGGAGAGGAAAAAGAAAAATCGCATCAATTCCCTTAAGGATGATTCGGGGGTTGAACGTGAGGGTGATGAAAATGTGGGGAAGATTGCGGTGCACTACTTCCGCAACTTATTATCTTCTGCAAATCCTTCATTGATCTCGCAGGCTCTTGCGGATTTTCAAAGTCATGTTTCTGCAGAGAAGAATAGTATTTTGAGTGCTGAGTATAACGAGGAGGAGGTCATATTAGCTCTAAGCCAGATGCATCCAATCAAAGTTCCAGGGCCAAATGGTATGTGTCCCATGTTTTTTCAGACTTATTGGCACATTGTTGGTAAGTCTGTTTCTGATACTGTCCTTGGTATTCTGCGTGGGGCTCAGATTCCTAGTTCTTTGAATAAAACTTTCATTGCCCTTATTCCGAAAAAAAGCAAAGCAGATTGTATGTCTGATTTTCGTCCTATTTCCCTCTGTAATGTGATCTATAAGCTCGTGTCAAAAGTGCTTGCCAACCGACTCAAACGATTTCTTGATAAAATTGTTGTTGTTAATCAGAGTGCTTTTGTTCCGGGGCAACTGATAACAGACAACATTCTTGTAGCTTTTGAGTTGTTTCATCATATGAAAAATTTGCCGAATGTTAAGGGTAATATGGCGCTGAAATTGGATATGTCTAAAGCATATGATTGGATTGAATGGGATTTTTTGGAAGCTGTGTTGGATAAGTTAGGCTTAGAGTCTCACTGGTGTGATCGCGTTATGGACTGTGTTCAGTGACTTTTTCAGTTCTGATTAATGGCCGGCCATCTGAAGAATTCTCTCCGAACCGAGGTATCAGGCAAGGCGACCCTCTTTCGCCTTACTTGTTCATTCTATGTGCTGAAGTGTTCTCTCATTTGCTGAGGAGAGCGGAGGAGAATGGTTCTTTGAGAGGTATCAAGGTGGCCCCCACCGCCCCTTCTGTTAATCATTTACTATTTGCTGATGATTGTGTGATTTTTTCTAGAGCTACTATTAATGATGCCGAGGCTATTCAGGAAGCTCTGAGAGTGTATGAGTTATCTTCGGGTCAAAAGGTTAATTTTGACAAAACCACTCTATCGTTCAGCAAGGGTGTTAGGATTTCGAGAAAGGGATAGATTGAGCAAAAACTGGGTGTTAGAGTTGTGGATGTTCACGATAGATATCTTGGTCTACCAACCACAGTTGGTCGTTCGAAAAAAGTTATTACAAAAGGTGTGAAAGAAAAGTTGTGGAAAAAGCTTCAAGGTTGGAAGGGGATGATTCTTTCAAAAGCTGGTAGGGAGGTTATGATAAAGGCAGTGGCCCAATCTCTTCCTGCCTACGCGATGAGTGTGTTCAAGTTTCCCTCTTCTTTTTGTGATGAGATTAGATCTTTGATAGCTCAATTCTGGTGGGGGCAAAAAACTGGTGAGAGGAAGATTCATTGGGTTGCGTGGAAGAAACTATGCAAACGCAAAGGGGAAGGTGGGTTAGGATTTCGGGATATGAAACTTTTAATTGGGCTCTTTTGGGTAAACAAGCATGACGCCTTGTCACCATTCATGGGAGTTTGATTAAACAGATTCTAAAGGGGAAATACTACCCTCATTCCTCTTTTATGGATGTGGAAATGGGTGTCAATCCAAGCTACACATGGAGAGGTATTTGGGAGGCGAGGTGGGTGTTGAGGAGAGGAGTTAGATGAAGAGTTGGTAATGGTGAGAAAATCCGAGTTTGGTAAGATGAATGGATTCCAGGTACACAGACACGCAAGATTCTTTCTCCGCGGGGTCAAGCGAATTCGAATGCCATGGTGGAAGATTTAATTCATCCTATTAGTAACTCTTGGAACAAGAGTCTATTATCACAACTCTTTCTTCCTTTTGAGGTGGAACGAGTCATGAGTTTACCTCTTAGTCCCCGTCTCCCGAAGGATGTTATATGTTGGGATCTTGAAAAAGATGGTGTTTATTCGGTGAGGTCGGCTTACAAAGCTATTTGGGGAGACCTAGATCAAGCTAGTGAAGCTTCTACTTCTTATCCATCGGAGGTGTGGAAGAAAGTTTGGAATTTGCAAGTTTTGCCCCGGGTCAAA